>VZRW01013710.1:23008-60184 GCA_013398125.1 Aegotheles bennettii | reverse complement strand
GCCTCTCTCCTTCCCCTGCGGCGACCTCCGCTCTCCGCTCTGAGCTGCCGCATGCTCTGAGGGAAGGCGCTGCCGAGGTGGCCGCTTTTAAATTTGCCGCGGTTCTCAGCCACGCCCCCCGCCACGTCAGCCTTCCGGTTCCTCGCAGGATTCCCGCTCAGACTCGGGTTTCCTCGCTCTGCCCCGGCTTCACCGTCTTGGGGAAGCCCGACTCCTTCTCCAATCCTCAGTAATTAAAAGGAACAGCTCTCACCACTGCCGCTCTCTGCTCTGCGCTGCTGCGGAGAAATGATACAGTTGACATTGCTAAAAGTCAAGTGTTGAATAAATACTTGCTTGAAATGTAAGATTATAATTTGAGGTTCTGAACAGAATTATTCAAATTTCCTTAAACACAGCAGTGCTTCTGGCTACTCCTATCAAAAGGATGTAATCTTAGACACCAATGTCAGTAAAGATCAGGTAAAAGTCAGTTCAAGATATAAAATAAATGTACTGGTTAAGAATAAATATTTTAAAATATATCTACACTTAGTGTAATCAAGATACTCAGGTTTAAGGCCGAGGTTGCTTGTTAAGTTCCATATTTTGTTGAGTATTATACTTTAGAATATCTCCCTGTCATTTCAAATGAGATAATTATCTCATATAATAATTAGCTGAAAACATCAGCATCATAAATTATAGACCATTGTACATTAGCTATAGCCAAACTATTGAGGCTATTAGAGTCATTTATGAAGAAGACAGACTGTCTTGCAACTTACCTATTTGGAAGTGCAATTTTGGCCCCATGGTGTGGGCAAGCATAATCTAAGACTGCCCTTAACTTCTAAAGTTTTTTAATATGTCATTTTAACATCTAGATGGCTGCAAGAACTGCAATACTTTCATCCATTACTTGTGTAACACATTTGCTTGCTTTTGAGATGTTTCAAGAGCTAGTATAGTGCTACTGAACCAATTGTCCATATGTTGGGGACTGTCTGAATGTTCAGAGAGTAATTTGTAGAGTAGTAATGTTATATCACAGCTCCTACTTGCTGGCAAATTTGACACAGAGGGACTATGGAAAACTGATTTGCCACTCCTAACATTTCCATAACAGTTGCAGTAGAATACACTGATGTAAATCCATTCGATGTTCCCTCCATCTGTTCATTGCCCAGATGATGTGGCAACGTCAGATACAAAACCCACAACTTAAATCCCATAAGAACATTACAAATCCTTCCTGGAACAAGGAGCAGTTACCGATGAGCCACCTCTCTGTGTTTGGGAGTTCTGGTTTCATAACATTATTAGTGCGCACAGCTGACCAAGGGAAAAGTAGACTGAAACAGTGCATTCTCTAATGAGATTTATGGCAATGGCAATTAGTTAACCCAAAATCAGTGCACTGCATACTGCTTACATGTTAAATAAAGAGATTTCTGTGACATAGATATAATTTCATTGTTGCAGGACAACACATTTTTTATAAAAATCTTTTATGATAAAAAGTAGGGTTGAGAATAGATAGTACATATCCTGTATGCAACCTTCATTGTGCTGTACGAGTATGTGCACAAAACTTGAAGAAATCTACTGTAGGCCCAGAGCTGAAATAAAAGGTTATATGAAGTAGTAGTGATGTATATCCAGAATATTTTTTCCCCTCAAGAGAAAATCCAAAGATAAAACCAGGGCACAAACATTAGTTACAGAGTCTTCTTCCCTAAAATACATCTTTTACAAATTGCATTGCATGATAGTGACATCATATCAAAGGTAAAACAGATCTGAATTTAGATGGGTCTCACCAGGCCCTAGGCTTTTTTTAGGTCTCCAGTTGTGTCTATATGGGTATGTGGTTCCATGAAAAATAAATCTGGCCGGTACTGCAGGAACATTAAAGCTAAAATCATATTAATTGACATTTTTGTGTGCACCACAATAGTCCTACAGTCATGGAATTTTGCTTGGTGCTGTGGTTTTTTGATTAGCTCAGTTGGGAAACTTGGATTACTTGCTGGTCCTAGATTAGATATTAGCATTGGACACTTCCCTTTAATTCTCAGTACCACCTCTTGATATGAGATGCAGCGGTTTATTTCCTTCAAACGTCTATAATTTAGTTCAGAGTATGACTTTAGCTCCAATGTATAATTCAAGGAAGTTACTGCTCTGAGTACCAGAAAGGATTGACCCTTGTCTTCAAGTCTGGGAAACAAATACTTAAGATCAAGTATTTCAGTTAAGATCTAAGTGGTTATTTATTTAAATGTGACTAAATTATTATTTAAGGTTGAGGATTAGAAAATTTGTATTCTGGTCCATCTCACAACCTGATGGCGAAAACATTTGCTTTCTAAGCACACAAGCATGTTCATATTTATATTTAGAAAATGCTTAAATATGGTGTCAGTAAAGCTTAATGGCAGGGATGTTTAGACACCTTATAAAGGTGTTTGCCTTTATATCTTCAGGGGCATGCCTGCTAATTCTTTTTCTCAGCATCACTGTGTTTTCTGCTCAAGTCTTCAGTTGTTGATACTCAGCAATCACTCTAAAGTTTCAGTCGGCATTAGGGAGGTGAAAGCAGGTAACTCAGAGGAAATATCATAGAAAAATAAATATTAACTATGAGATATTCTCCAGTGAATCTTTTAGAGTTACATAAATAAAAATGAGCCAAATTGGAACCTAATATGGAAATGTATGTGCAGTGGCTCACCATGAAGAATATACAGACGTAGACTTTCATTTTTTAAAATAGTAATTATTGAAGTGCTGAATCTTTTCTAAACTAATGTACAATATAGAGAATATAAATATAATGAGCATATTTATGATAACTACTGTAATAATTATTAATTTATAATTTACTCAATTTTAAAATATTATTACTAATACAATTGCATTATTATTATTCTTCGAATCAATCACAGTAGACAAGCACCCTATTGTGTTATTCTGATCATGGAACAAGAAAATTCCCTCTATCATAAGTATTTCTAATCTTTGTACAGCCTAATCTCTGCAAAAGACAGGAGACAAAATTTGGCTACATTATCAGATGCATTGAATCAAAAAACACATTCAGTATGCTTTGATACATCATGTTTTACCAAATGCCCAGGGAAGAATTGTGCACTTATATTATACTCTAATTTAAACATTCTGCAAACATCATAATACTGAAAGGACTTTGGAGCTGCCTGGTAAAGTGGCAGACTTTTTTTGCACTGTTAAAATTGTTTGCATCCCCGAGACTTAATTGGAGATAGACACACCATGATGTGAATGACATGTATGTTGAGATGAACATTATTTCACTTCTTGCCTTTATTTTACTTCTTCCCTTGCTCTCTCTTTGTTTTTCTCCCTTCTTTGTTGTCTTGTACCCCTTCATGATATTATCATAAAACCTTTTTCTTTTATTTTGGCTTTCTCTTTCTTGGACCAACATCTTCATGTTGTCTGCAACAATCCTTCTACATGTGGCTGTCAAATAAATAGATTTTATTGCCCTTTGATTCTGTCATGAAAACCTGTACCATTAAAATTTAACTGCCTCCTTCCTTGTAACTGATGCTTTATTTATCTATCCAGCAATACTGTACAAGTCAGTACAAAATTGTTTGGCCTTTTACTGCTATATACAAACAAATGCAACTTGTATCACTACACCAGATGCTGCTGTTGCTCATTTCCCCTTTTGAATTAACTCATCTTTATGGTCTCTGTCCTTACCTAGAATAACTGGGTACAGGTTTTCATTTGCCTCTGCAGTGTTGGAGTACAAAGCGTGTTTCCCTGGAAACTTTAAATGTCTGAAGCAATCATTTGCACATACAATATGATCACCAAAAGTGCATATTTTTCCAGTTGAAGCTAAAAACAAAATACAAATCTCTACCTGTTTGCTTGAAAATATTTCCATTTAAAACACTAAGAAAAACCTAGTATTTAATTTCAGAGACCAAAGAATTAATCATTCCTGTACTAAATCTGGATTCTGAAATAACTTCATTTTTAGACTAATTTTATACACAGGAATAACTATTAAAACACTTTTTTTAATGCAAAACACTTCTGCCCTTTCCTCTGGGGAGGACAAAGAAAACTGCTGTTTTAGCATAGTTTGTCTCCACCAGTCAAGAATATTTGGATTATTTTAATCATAGAATCATAGAATCATAGAATGGTTTGTGTGGGAAGGGACCTTCAAGATCATCCAGTTCCAACCCCTCTGCCATGGGCAGGGACACCACCCACCAGACCAGGTTACTGCAAGCGCCATCCAACCTGGACTTGAACACTTCCAGGGAGGGGACAGTCACAACTTCCCTGGGCAACCTGTTACAGTGTCTCACCAACCTCACAGGAAAGAATTTCTTCCTAATATCCAATCTAAATCTACCTTCTTCACTTTGAAACCATTCTCCCTCGTCCAACCACTACACACCCTTGTAAAAAGTCCCTCTCCAGCTTTCCTGTAGGCCTCTTTCAAGTACTGGAAGGCTGCTCTAAGGTCTCCCCAGAGCCTTCTCTTCTCCAGGCTGAACAACCCCAACTCTCTCAGCCTCTCTTCACAGGAGAGGTGCTCCAGCCCCCTGATCATCTTCATGGCCCTCCTCTGGACTTGCTCCAACAGCTCCATGTCCTTCTTACGTTGGAGATTCCAGAACAGGCCACAGTACTCCAGGTGGGGTTTCATGAGTGTGGAGTAGACAGGGAGAATCACTTCCCTTGACCTGCTGGTCATACTTCTTTTGATGCAGCCCAGGATAGGGTTGGCTTTCCAGGCTGCAAGCATACACTGCTGGCTCATGTTGAGCTTCTCATTAACCAACACCCCGAAGTCCTTCTCCTTAGGGCTGTTCTTAATCCTTTTTCTGCCCAGCCTGTGTTTGTGCATGGAATTGTCTCGATCCAGGTGCAGGACTGTGCACTTGGCCTTAGTGAACTTCATGCGGTTTGCAAAAGCCCATCTCAAGGTCAAGGTCCCTCTGGATGGCATCTCTTCCCCACAACGTGTTGACCGCACTACACAGCTTGGTGTTGGAAAATTTGCTGAGAGTGCACCCAATCCCACTATCCATGTTGCCCACGAAGATGATAAACAGCGCTGGTCCAAATACTGACCCTTGAGGAACACCACTCGTCACTCATCTCCTCTTGGACATTGAGCCATTGATCATTGATCATAACTCTTTGAGTGCGACAATCCAGCCAATTCCTTATCCACCAAGTGGTCCATCCATTAAATCCATGCCTCTCCAATTTAGAGACAAGGATGTCATGCAGGATAGTGTTGAATGCTTTGCACAGGTCCAGGTAGTTGCTCTTCCCTTATCCACCGACATTTTAACCCCATCATAGAAGACCACCAAATTTGTCAGGCAGGATTTGCCCTTAGTGAAGCCATGTTGGCTGTTACAGATCAGCTCCCTATTTTCCAGGTGCCTTAGCATAGTTTCCAGGAGGATCTGCTCCGTAATCTTACCAGGCACAGAGGTGACACTGACTGACCTGTATTTCCCTGGGTTTTCCTTTTTTCCCTTTTTGAAAGTGGGGGTTATGTTCCCCTCTTCCAGTAATCAGGAACTTGACTGGGCTGCCACAGCTTCTCAAACATGATGGATAGTGGTTTAGAAGATTCATCCATCAGTTCACTCAGGTCCCATTGACCTGTGCACCATCAGGTTTCTTAGATGGTCTCGAACCTGATCATTCTGTTCACAACTCTGACTTTCTCTTCAAAGCTATTCATAGAAATTTCTTCAAACTGTTCCTTCAATATTCTTTCCTGTCTCCTCCTCTCCTGCCTTTCCCCTTCCCTTTCTCTGATCTCTACCCTTGTTCCTAAACCAAATGCCAAGGTATTGGGAAATATACACACATGTGTACACAGATACATGTATGTGCTCACATATGCACGCAGTTTCATAATGTGTAATTAGGACACTTCTGTTTTACTATTAATGAAACTGCAGATCTCAGGCTTTGCCATCCTCAGCCTGTCTTAGGAAAAAAGTTCAATACAGCTGTAGCCAACTGCTCTTTTAATGCTGATTTCTAAAATATTTGATCATATGAGATCCAACAGCAGTATGCAACACTCAGCATGCTGAGAGTTTTGACTAAGACCATAGCTACTATTCTGATTGGATAATTTGACTTAAATTTGTCCTGCTTTTAAATAGACAACTGTATGTTTGATAGTGTTTTTACACTGTGTTATCAGTCTATTTCTTAACTGAAAGATATAATATTCATATTTAATAGCAATTGTGTACATAATGACATTCAGGAATTTTTAGGCATTTTGATGTGTTTACAGACATTATTAATTTCGTTTTTCAGAAGGGAAAACAATGGTTGAGAGACAACATGACTTGCCAAAAGGTCATACAGCAAATATTGACAAAATTGACTTCCAGAATGAAATCTTGGCTTTGGTGAAATCAAAGGCAAAATTCACAGAGACAACAATGGGCTCTCATCCCAGACTTCTGTCCTGACTAGATGCTGCTGAGGGAGACTGAAGATAAAATGTGTTACTAGAATGTAGCTGGGGTATTTTAGGACTTCACACTCTTATTCACAGCTGAACACTTTCTGAGTATGATATGCTACTGTGCCCTAGATGTTGTTGCATTGGCTTTCATGTGGTGGTGCTCATGTTTGAAAATACAGCATGGTTAGAAATATGTCTTTTTTTCTTCGCCTTTGCAGAGCTGAGGGATGAACTGGATACATAAACAAATGTTCATCGGCATAATCACAGACTTGTGTGACACTGGAAGGACTATTTTTCTATAATTAGAGTGCCATAGAAAGCGTTTAAGTAGCAGTTGCCACCATAGAAAGTGTTTAAGTAACAGTTACCAGGACTAGAGGTGTCTGTGGATACTCCTTTCTTCTTACCATGTCAGACAGAAAGTTAGTGATAATGATAGAATTATGTAAGGAAATGAATCATAAAAAGTGAGAAAAAGAATCTGAAACATTTAATGCTAAATTTAAGGACTCGGAAAGATACTCAAGTTCCACATGGAATTCTGTGACCAAATTATTTCAGTCTTTTCAACATAACTATTTTCTTTAACATTGACAAGTATATTGTGCTTCTTGTGCTTCTTGCCCTCATTTGTATCTAGTCTAACTAACTTACATGTCAGTAAATTTATGTCTGACATCAGTCTGGCTCTTACTATCCTCTTTTTATTAGATATTTACCTCGCATTTCTATCAAACATCTCTGTCACTGAATTAAAATATACTTATTAAAGATAATGTCTGCACTTCCAAAACAGGTGCAATCATCACTTTTTCATTTTCATCTAGTTTAAATAATTTTTAAACTTTAGCTAACATATCCATCCTTTTTTTTTTTTTTGTTCCTTTGGAACTTTATTTTTTCAGAGTGCTAATCATATGCAGAAAGATTGAAATATGCTAGTATTAAATTGATAGAAATCTTTTAGAATATTGCAAAACAATGGTACAGTTAAGTAAAATAAAGCAGGTTAAGTGATGACCAGGTTTTTCAAATGATGATTGTAATGCATGAGTGTTATAGTTTGAAGTTTTGAATAGTATAGTTTGAAGTAAAAGGTTACCTGAATGGCATTTGTTACATTCCATCCTGCTTCCCAGCTGGTGATCAGTTTGAACTGGGCACGTGGCAAGGGAGCTGGGGACTTGCATTCTCGATCCTGGTGGCAAACATCAAGCTCAAAGTTCATGTGTCCTTCTCTCTCCTCACTGTGAGCTCTGCTCAGTTCATCTCTTCTAGCAAAATTCACATACTCTTCATCAGTGTTTAGGCAACTGTCCCATCTCATAATTCCCAGAAACAGAGATGGTGTTTCCCTAAAGCAGTTGAAAAGAGATGAAAAAGTCTGCTTCAGGTGAGCCATCCTGAATATTGAATATTAAAGTAAAATCTTTCCTTACATGACTTTTTTTCAGCAGCTGTACACTGTTAATCCTTTTGTTAGGTTAGCCTTGATATTGTAGCCATGATTAATGAAGTTTATTGTCCTTGGTTCATTTATTTGTGCTGGTTTCAAATGCCAGCTAAAGAAATATCTCCAGGGTCTTCAACATACTGCCCAGAGTAGCCTGCAGTGAGATTTAGTAGTCTGCAAGCTGCAATTTACAATTCAAATCCTTTTTCCATTCACCTGTGATATCTACACAGATCAGTCATTCATGAAGCATCTACAGGTGGCTGCAAGAATCTTTTCCTGAAAATTATGCGTGTTTCTAATACAAATAAATGGTTCTGCCAAAAGGAAAAAAATGCTTCATTAAAAACTAGAGTTGATGGACTGACTGCTAAGTAAATGCATGTAAACAAGTACACTTTTCCAGATGTGAGAATTTTCTACTGTATTTTAGTGTCCACAGAGGTCAGTAGAACTTTAAAAATGTTCTTTAAAAAGCTCAAAGTTGCAAGGAAAAAAAAAGTAGCTTGTTCATAACTGTGTCTAATTCACAGTTGCTTATGACAGGGGAACAACATAGAGCTGTGATTCTGTGTTTACTGTATGGATATACATGGTGACACAGGATGATTATTCGCACTGCAAAATTCTAAAAATATTAACCAGAGTATCCTTTTCTTTCTTTGCATGACCCATGGAATTTGTGAAAGACAGTTAAAGAGAGAGACTTGGGTTGCAAAATTGTAGGATTATTTATGCCCATTTTCTTTTATTGTTTCCCAAGCCTGCCCTAAATTCCTCTTCTCTCTTGGTTTCTTTATTAGGAGTAGTGGCGTTTAACAGCTATATTTCTACATTAACAACTGAATGACTGGTGCAACGCTGTGGATCACACTGAAAAAAAGTATTTGCTTATAAAGGTCTGAATTCGACTATGTGAGATCAATTACCGTCATTCGTGTTAGCTTAAATTTCAGGAATTCTCAAAACAAATTTAGAAGTTTGTATTTCTGAACTAGAATTCTGAACTGATAACTTTTCTGCCAGATATATGTGAACTGCAGTCTCACTAGTAACTGTCAGGTCTTGACTATTTCCAAAATTAAATATCCTTCATGTAGGCCTCATTGTCTGTTTTTTCTTATGTGTTTAGGATTAAATAAACCTGGAGACAGCCTTCACTCTTCTGTATTTTATGATCAGACACTGAAATTTCTCTTGTTCTCATCACATACCTAATATTCTGAAGCTCTCCACAGTTTATCCACCTACTCTAAAAAATAAAAATATTTCAGAAATACTAGCAGTACAGAATTATGTTCCTGTGCCTACCTCGTTCAAACCTCATCACTGATGTCTGTATGTGCCCTGTCCATGGGTTGATTGCTGGATGCTCTAGAGTCTTTTTTCACACATTGTGAAATTTGCTAGTGTTGACCTAAGCTGAACAACAAGTAGCTCTTACTTGTCAACATATCCATTTATTGGCATTTCTGAAGACCAAAGTGAATGTCACCAGTCATCTCACAAACTTAGCATGATCTCCCGGAGTGACCTGGAAGGTGCTTGAAAATGCAGCTATGTTTTTTATGGCAAATTTGTGTTGTCATTGGCTTTGTCTCGTATGAAAGATATAACCTCACAAGACACACAATTAGCATTTAAAAAGCCATTTTTTATTGATTAAATACAGATAAGAACCTGCAAGCAGTTTAGGAAGAGAGTAGAACTTTGGATATAGAAGCATTTCATTTACCTGCACACGGTTAGAGAGAAATTGTCCAGTTTTATTCAAGGTCCTCTGATAGTGGAAAGAATTCTCTTTTCACATCTCTTATTAGCCAAACACGTCTGGAAGTCAGAAAAATTAAACAATAGTTCAAAACGTTCTTTCACAGTTACACAAAATAACTTTAAGAATAACATAAAATCTATTTTAAAACATAAATTTTACTTGGTTTAAATTCGTTGCTTCCCTACCGACTATCAAATTCAAATTCAAGTAAGTTTACATGTTTCCAGAAAAATCTGAATTTTAATACAATATTTATGTTAGATCTCCCAAGCCTGGTATACTCTTGGGACTATTTGTTTCATTGAAATATAATTTTATAATCTCTGACATAGAGCATAGCACAGGACAACACATTATCATTGTACAATACATAGTATTATTATTTATTTATCATACTGCATAGAGATCCTAGCAGCCACCTTTGAATTAAGTGTCTTAAAATCAAATAGTAGGAGATAGCTTCTTTATGAAAGGTTTACGGTTTAACAACAGAAGACAGACAGAGACTTGGCAATCTGGGAGTCTATCCTTCTTTTTCATTCTATATATTTTCATTCTAATCAGGTTCTACAGCTTTGATTTGAAGCTTTGATTATGAAGTCAGTAGGACAAATTATGCTCTTGGTTACATCACTGCGCATCTACTGGCTGTTTCACTGACATAAATAATGAGCAAAGGAAGATATATCAATTCTGGTTTTATTATTGCATTAGAAACTTCTGTCTAGATGACTGCAGCAAATTTCTTATTTATTGTGCTACTTTCAGGCCATCAGAAATAAACAATAAAGGCAAGAAATGAGAACTTGATTCAGTCAAAGGGTAATGCAGTTCTTCACTTTTGCACTACTTTTGCTAGACATTCTTTCTGCAGATGTTCTTTATCCACATAAGCCAATATTAGAAGTTTAATTAAACCTTATGTCTTGCCTTAGGAAAAACTTCCTGATTTATGGTAGGGATGTAAGTATGATTATCATTGTCCTTGTCACCTATTCACCTATTTCTGTTTCAGTACTTAAATTGAGATTAAAATGTTCTCCCCTTAAAGTAGCAGACTGTCACTGTAATTCCTAAGCTTGACAGGGCTGAATTTCAGGAACAGGAAGAGTGGGTGGATAGGCTTGGAAAAGACATCTTTCTTGGTCAGTAGGATTTCACAGTGCAGCTGCTTATGCCTAAGGGAATTAGATCTTCAGTGCCGCCACTTGCTATGGCCATATTTTCCTCAAAATCTATTTAACTGTAGGATCCTTCAGTTATACTCTTCAAGGACAGTGTTTCAGAACAGCAATGAAAAGCAGGTCACCAAAATAGTTTCTTAACCCCATTCACTTTTATTTTACATAGCAGTTCATTTACAGATCTTTTTTTATAATGATCAATCCTATTTCTTTGTTATAATCTCGCTTTTGCTGTGGGACATGGGTTTGGTTCAAGTACTGGGGTAGCAGCATGTCATGGCTGCTCAGTACACTCTTTCACAAGGGAGAAGATCTCTGTTCACAAAAAAGGTATCTTAAGTTGTCACCATTCTTAGTCATGAGGCTAGCTGGGGCAAATACAGCACTTCTAGGTATGTAAGACATTTTTTCTGGAATAAATGTCTGCTGAGAGGATATGCACTCCTATTGCTCCCCATAAGGGGATCAGTTTACAACTAACAGGCTTTTTCAGTCTTCCCCATGTCAGTGCACTAGGCCTAAGTGTAAGCCTGGGTCTAAGAGCATGAAAATTTGAGAGTTAGGCAAAGATAGATCTATGGTGTATTCCCACGGGACAATGAGGCTCTATAATGGAGTGACCAGGAATGCAGTTGCACTGCTGAATGCTCACGTTGCACAGTTTAGATACATCCTGGCTATCTCATGCACCAGCCCAAGCTCAAAAATGTTCTTTTTGGTAGAAAAGCTCTTTTTTGGTATTAGTCTAGCTTTCAGTGCTTCCTGAATTACTTTAAACTACAATAGAGATGACAGTGCAAAATGAAAAAATACCTGAAACAAAACATTGTTTGACAGACATATCCAAAAAAATATCACAGACTATCCATCCAACCTTTGCCCTATGGTGACTGAGATGAGCAATTATTTCATACTGAAATAAGGATTTTAGTTTTGGTACTGTAGATCCCTAACACAAATATTTGTGACAATTTTTCACACTTGCAATTGATGCTTCATATGAATGCTCAGGTTTGTTATCAAAATTAATCTTCTCCAGGTGTTTCTGCCAATTACACAAATTTGGAAAGCAGACATACACAAGACAGCACATGA
Organism: Aegotheles bennettii; assembly: GCA_013398125.1. Lineage (NCBI taxonomy): Eukaryota > Metazoa > Chordata > Aves > Caprimulgiformes > Aegothelidae > Aegotheles > Aegotheles bennettii. The sequence continues at coordinate 48,170 of VZRW01013710.1, read as the reverse complement.
TGAAATACTAGTCGTTGATTTTGTATTTGTGGAAAGGTTTCTTCACATTCATTTACATGTATTTGTATGCTTTTGTAAGCTTTTCTGTACTGTTGCTTGTTCTATGCGTAGCATTCTGACAACTCTTTAAATAGGTCTTCAAAATTATGTTCATGGATGCAAATACATACATGACTGTAAATGTGTGTGGCACTTTAGAAGTGTGTGAAAGATAAGGTCACTCCCCTAAGAAGATAAAGTCCAATACAGACAGAAAAGAACTAACGTAATACCAATTTAAAGCAAAAGGAATGAATGGAGTGGTTAACACTGAACAGATTTGTACTGGAAGGTTTCTTGAAAGAGCTTGATCATTGGCCAGAAATTGTAGAGGGCAGTTCTTGTCAGAGAAGGAGCTATTCAAAGCCTAAGGGGCATGAAAGGAATTAATCCCTAGTGAAGGGATAAAGTAAACAGTAGGAAAGAGGGTTGTAAGAAACATACACCTTCATGGCATAAGTAAGAGAAAATAAGAAGCATAGAGACAGAAAGGAAACTTGAAAGATCAAGTGTTCAAGAGCAGAATGTCATAATATGAATAAATGATTTATTTACACAGAATATTGCCTAAGACATGCCACAAAAATGTACATATGTAACCATCTGTTGTGAATCCTTTTCTGAGTTTCTTGAAGTCGCTATGTGTTAAGATTCTTTCTATTTCTTGCAGTAGAGGGAAAGACAATAAATTTTGGCAATTTTCACAGTAAAGAATATTCTGTTGGAAAAAGAAATGAAATTTGTGAGGATCAGAAAGAATGCCAAGAAAAAAGACCGAAGGATACCTCATTGGGGGTGACTATTTAAACACGTCCTGGAGATGACCCTCAAGGAATATACAGTCTCCAAACTGAGCTCACCTCCCCCTCCAGAAGGAGGTATTGACATTAATGCAGGCCATTTGTACACATGAATTATGATGTAGTCCTTAACTGTACAGAAGCTTATTTATTCCCAATGGCTAGTTCACTGAAGAGAAATCACCTTTATTTAGGAATGAATTAGTGTTATGGAGCTAAGAAGAATGAAGATCTCAAGAAGAGACAAGGTAGTCTTGTACCTAATGGAGAAATGTGTTTTCTCTCTGACTGCAACAGCAGGTTACACCTTGGTGGGTTGCAACATGGTTTTTATGTGGGCTAATACAAATGGGATACCTCTGAGCAGCAGTGGAATTTTCTGAGCTACCCATTTAGGCCTCTTTCATATACATAGTATATATATATATGCAGGTAAAAGATTAAGTTGATGGCTATGATTCAAGTTGAGACAGTTGCTGAGAAAAAAAATGTCATGATAATGAAAACCAGCAGGCATAAGCAGTTCTTTATGTAGCACATAAAATTATCATTTCCACTTCTTTAGAAATAACTGAGATGCACAACATGAAAACCATGCTAGATATTTTTGTAAGTATGTTCCATAGCATAGTAGATTTTTTATTTTGCCTTCAGGAAAAAAAATGTGTCTCCAGCAAAGCTGCAGTTTTCTGTGTTTATTTGTAGTCCCACAGGCCCAAATGTATTGCTTCATCAGCAGGTTCTGATCCCTCAGTTCTCATCCATAACCTCTCTATTCAAGAATTCATACTTTAGAGGAAGATTTTCTTCACTTATTATAAGTCTTCATTACAGGTATTGTCTTCAAGGAATTCTATGTAGGAAGATACAGATGTAATCTATATATTGTCATCTATGCATTTCGTTTAGTGTTATCTGTACAAATTCTTACTGTCAGTATTAGTTGCAGTTAAGAGATAAGTTGACTTAAGGTTGTGATGCTTACAGTCATTTGGAAACAAAATATTTTACTCTCATTCTTGGTGAAAGACACACTTTATACTTTGAAAGGATGATTAGGTGAAACACTAACTTAATTCTGTGAATTTCCTCATAGTCTCTTACATTCAATTTTTTGACACAAAATTCAAGTTTGTAGATAAATAGTGAAATCACATTGTGTCACAACACAAACATTCATCATTGTAAGTATATATGAAAAAAAGAACTGCAAAACGTACCATTGTCCTCTGTTTTCACAGGTAAACAAACGCTCTAAGGCATTAAGATTGGTTGTATTTTCCAATAGAGATTAAATATCAGCACTTCTCCAGATTAGAATAAACAGTAGGCAGTAATTAAATAAAAATAACAGAAAATTTTACAGGTGGTTAAATCAGAATAAGCAGAGAAAACAAAAGGTGCAGAAAAGAGCTAAATAGACCTCTGTTGTTCCCTAATATAAAACTGTTCTGCTATACTCTCTTGGTTAGAAATGCATCAAGCTTCATAGGTAGTTAATGTCTTATGGTTTTCCCCTTTAGCAATGATCTTTCTTCAAGAACTCAGTTAAAAAAAAAGTATTTTATTTATTTTTATCTCATGTTTTCATCTTTTAGTGATTTTTTTCAAAACCACTGCACCTTTGGGAAGGGACAGCATCCAATGTCAAGAAGCATTTCAGATTAAATATAAATACCAAATGCAGGACCATTCAAGTCTCAGTGCTTTGAGAGTTACCATGTGAAGTCTTCCCAGTATTTCCACATTTTGTCCAAATGGTCAGAGCACATGACAAATTAAATATTTTATTCATAATTGGATCATAGAATAATTTAGGCCAGAAGGGATTTCAGGAGGTCTCAAGTCCAAACGCCTGCTCAAAGTCAGGTCAGCTGTGAGGTCAGACAAAATTGCTCAGGGTTCTTTCCAGTTGAGGCTAAAAAACTCCAAAGATGAAGACTACACAACCTCTCCGGGCAACCTGCTCCACTGCTAGACTGTCTTAATTGGAAGAAAGTTTCTCTTTATAGCCAGTTTGAACCTCTCTTGTTTCATTTTATGCCTGTTGTCTCTTGACTTCCCATCATCCATTGCAATGAAGAGCCTGGCTTCAACTTCTTGTCAGTCTTCTACTGTCCTGCACAATATCCTTGTCTTTAAATTAGAGAGGCATGGACTTGATGGATGATAGCACTCAGTGGATAATGAAATGCCTGTATGGTTGCACTCAAAGAGTTGTGGTCAACGGCTCAGTGTCCAAGTGGAGATCAGTGATGAGTTGCCTTCCTCCAGGGTTGGAACTGGGACCAGTGCTTTTAACAACTTTGTCAGTGATATGAACAGTGGGATCAAGTGCACCCTCACCAAGTTTGCCAATGGCACTAAGCTGTGTGGTGCAGTCAACACGCTGGAGGGAAGGGATGCCATCCAGAGGGACCTTGACAGGCTTGAGAGGTGGGCCCATATAAACCACATGAAGTTCAACAAGGCCAAGTGCAAGGTCCTGCATGTGGGTTGGGGCAACCCCGTGCACAAATACAGGCTTAGTGAAGAATGGATTGGGAACAACTCTGAGGAGAAGGACTTGGGAGCGTTGGGTGATGAGAAGCTCAACATGAGCCAGTAATGTATGCTTGCAGCCTGGAAAGCCAACCCTATCTCGAGCTGCATCAAAAGAAGTATGACTAGCAGGTCAAGGGAAGTGATTCTCCCCGTCTACTCCACACTCGTGAAACCCCACCTGGAGTATTGTGTCCTGGTCTAGAGTCCCCAACATAAGAAGGACATGGAGCTGTTGGAACAAGTCCAGAGGAGGGTCATGAAGATGATCAGGGGGCTGGAGCACCTCTCTTATGAAGAGAGGCTGAGAGAGTTGGGGTTGTTCAGCCTGGATAAGAGAAGGCTCCAGGGAGACCTTAGAGCACCTTCAAGTACTTGAAGAAGGCCTACAGGAAAGCTGGAGAGGGACTTTTTACAAGGGCATGGAGTGATAGGACAAGGGGGAACAGTTTCAAACTGGAAGAGGGTAGATTTAGATTGGATATGAGGAAGAAATTATTTTCTGGTGAGGTTGGTGAGACACTGTAACAGGTTTCCCAGGGAATTTGTGGCTGCCTCCTACCTGGAAGTGTTCAAGGCCAGGTTGGATGGGGGTTTGAGCAACCTGGTATAGTTGCAGGTGTCCCTGCCCATGGCAGAGGGGTTGGAACTAGATGATTTTTAAGGTCCCTTCCAACCCAAACCATTTCTATGATTCTATGATTCTATGATTCTAATCTCCCTGTAGGTGTGAGAAGGCTGCTGCTGGGCTGCCCCTCTCCCAGAACCTCTGGAGCCTTCCCTTTTCCAGGCAGAACAAGCCCAGCTCACTCAGCCACTGACTCATGTTCCATTTGCTGGCCACTAGGACTCCAAAGACCTCTCTGCAGAGCTGCTCCCCAGTCAGTCCTTCCTGATCTTGGAAGTCTCATTTGCTACTTAAACAAGTACAGTTCTCTGGCTGCTTCTCTTGTGCAGCTGACTGATTTGAGCCTTTGTTTCTGCAGGATCTCTGTGAATAGCCTGTCAATCTTTTTCACATTCTCTGACACTGAACAATCTGCTTGCCTTCTCCTGTTGGCAACACTGATCCTCAGCCAGAGCACACCCTCTGCAGGCAAGAATACCACCTTCTGCTGTCCCAGCCCAGGGAGAGGTACCAGGCCTTTCCTTGTAGTGCCAAACCTGGACACCCACATCTGCCCTTACGAATTCCGAGTCAAGGCCTCTGCTGTACTACTAGTTGCTCCAGCTGATGCTAGCAACTGTGTTTTCTGGCACACACCCAAGTTTATTGAGCAGACCCGTGCTGTTTTAAGCAGCCTTCCGGCTCCCTTTCATGTGCTCTTCTGCAGGAACTACTGCGTCTATTAGCTACCACTTGCTGCACTGTAGGCACGGTCGTTATATAGATCTTTTACTAGCAGTCCATAATCTGCAGTCAGTGGCAGACAAAAGGTCTATGCACTTTTTGAGCAGGAAAGACTAGCAGACATTTTTGCAAACCGAGTTTGCTAGAAGCAAAAGCCTCTAGTACCCACACTTTTCCAGCAGCAGCAGGCACCCCAGAATATTTAGACAAATTTCGGGAGGTCCACCAATCATCCCAGGCAATAAAAGAAGCCCCAAAATTGCTGTGCAAAGTCTGCTAGCTGCTTCTGTTTGCTGTACCCTGAACAAAGGAGGTGAAGTTTAAATAAATTAATTGTACTTGCATGGCCCTAAAATGCCTATTTTTTGAGTAACAGTCTTCTGCTTTATAGAATCATAGAACAATTACAGTATAAGCCTTATAGTATAAGACAGCCAGATATGTAAATAACTTTACCTGTCAAGAGATTTATTTAAGCTAATTATCACAAAGGGGTTTTGCATCTTCTACATGAGCAGAATGCCTGAACATTCTGCTTTTCTTAACACCTGATAAAAGTTGTACAGAATACAATGTTGAGAAACTCCCACATTAAACAACTAAGGTGGCTTCTTTTAAGCAGACCATTACTAATTGTTTTCAGAACTATTTCTGAAGATTGATTCATGCATAAAAATACATTTAGGCAAGGATTTCAAGTTTCAGCAACTCTGCTTAAAAAAGCTTTATAATTTTCTTCTTGAAGAAAGATCTTTAATTATATTGGAGCAATAGAGTGGGATTTATGCATATATTCTAATTATGTACTAGTAAAACTGAAAAGCTCTTCGTTAAAACCATGTGGAGAAAAATCAGACACATGCCAGCACTTCATTACTGAGAACTTAAGAGGAATTGTGTGGTGGCTTATTATCAGCATTACATAAATAGAAGGGCACTCTACATATTGCATATGTCGATACAGTCTTTTAGATTAAAAAATAGGCTGATTTTGAGAAAACAGAAGATGATACAAATTAACTCAGTTAATTAAACCAAAGCAATTAATTTTACATAGTGATTAGTATCTTACTACATGTTTAGTAGAGCAAGCATAATAATGAAAATGTTCTTTCTAAGTTAAATCTGTATGTACACATCCATGCACAGATATATATGGAGAATACAAGATGAAAGATCAAGGTTCATTCAACCATGGCCTAATTAGATCAAAGTGATCATCAAATAGTATGGTTAGCTTCTATAATAATTCATAAGAATTACATGCTTATAGCATGAGCAGAATATATGACATGCTTTCTGTTTAAACATAAGCCTTTATGATGAAGGGTTTTCTCATGTTGTAAACAAGAACAGCTGGTGCACAGGCTGTGTTACAACACACTGTAATAACAATACAATAGACTTATTGTTACTTCTAAGGTTGTGTATAAAGAAGTTATTCATGTTTTAAACACAGAATTACTGAACACTTCTTGCCAAATTGCAGACCTTCATGAACAATTCCCTTTGAGTCACAAGCACATGACTTTTCACTTCTTAGGGTCAGTTCACAAGATGATAAAATAATTAAGACTCACGAGGGGGCTGTCTATATTCAACATCCAGATGCTGACTCTGAATTCATAGAAGGGAAGTGAATAAACTCTGCATCTGAGCAGGTAGAGGGGATAGTAATAGAAGTTAGAAATGAGAGAGGAAATAACAGTGTGTCCCTAAAGTGAGTCTGTCTGCTGAAACTCACATTTGGCCAAGTCCTGCAGCTCTTTTTTGTTAATCAAGATCCTTTATATGATATATCTACCCATAAAAAAGGATATTGTTATATATTCTAAGTGAACCAGCTCATTAAACGTAAAGAGAGTTGACAGTAGTTTGATTATGGAGAAGATTTCTTGTGGCTGTGTTTGTAAAATAACTAACTCATTATTTGTTAGGTAAGAAAGCATCCTAAATTATGCATAGCGTATATATCACTGCAAGATTAAACAACATAAACAATTTCCTAACATTTGCAATATCTCGTTTCTACCTCTATCAGTAAGTATTTTCAATGAGAGGTATTACTGAATTTTTTAGGGTAACTTCACAGTAGGACACATATGAATGAGAGACCTCAATTATCATCAGATCTAGTCTTCTATTACCATGGACAAATTTCTCATGTGATCTGTTTCTTGAACTGATCACATTTGATTTTTAACTTCTAAGGTTTCTTGTCTAAATTATTGCTGTGAGAAGAATCACAGAATTACAGAGTGGTTGAGGTTGAAGGGGTTCTGGAGGTCATCTGGCCCAACCCCCCTGCTCAAGCATGGCCACCTAGAGCCAGTTGCCCAGATGCCACCACCATGTCCAGATGGCCTCTGAATATCTCCAAGGATGGAGACTACACAATCTTTCTGGGCAACCTGTGCCAGTGCTTGGTCACTCTCATAGTAAAAAAGTGTTTCCTGATGTTCAGACAGACCCTCTTGTGTTTCAGTTTGTGCCCATTGCCTCTGGTCCTGCCATTGGGCACCACTTAAAAGAGCCTGGCTCTGTCCTCTTTGCACCCTCCCTTTAGGTATGTATATACATTAACAAGATCCCTTCTCAGTCTTCTCTTCTTTCAGATGAACAGTCCCAGATCTCCCGGTTTGGCCTCACCAGTGCTGAATAGAGGGGAAGGACCACTTCCCTTGACCTGCTAGCAGTACTTTGTCTAATGCTGCCCAGAATACCATTGGCCTTCTTTGCCACAAGGGCATATTGCTGGCTCCTGTTTGACAGGGGTCCACCAGGACCCCTGAATCCTTTTCTGCCAAACTGCTTTCCAGATGGGTGCCCCCCAGCATATGCTGACGCATGGGGTTGTTCCTTCCCAGGTGCAGGACTTTGCACTTCTCCTTGTTGAACTTCATGAGGTTCCTGTCAGCATATTTCTCCAGTTTGCAGGGGTCCCTCTGGATGGCAAAATAACCCTCTGGTGTTATCAGCCACTCCTCCCAGTTTTGTGTCACCAGCAAACTTGCTGAGGGTACTCTCTGTCCCATCATGGAGATCATTAATGAAGATATTAAATGGCTTCCAAAGGAAGCTAAAAGGACCCAATATTGATCCCTGGGGCACACCATTAGTTATTGGCCATCAGCTAGACTTCATTCTAGTGATCACCACCCTCTAGGCCTGGCCATTGTCAGTTTTCAAAACACCTCACTGTCTGCTCACCTAACCCATACCTCAACAGCTACTCTATGAGGATCTTGTGGGAGACAGTGTCTAAGGCCTTACTGAAGTCCAGGTAGACAATATCCACTACTCTCCCACCATCTACCAGGCCAGTCATTTCATTACAGAAGTTTGTGAATTTGGTCAAGCATGACTTCCACTCGGGGAAGCCATGCTGACTACTCTTCATGATTTTCTTGTTGTTCATGTGCCTGGAAACAGTTTCCAGGATTAGCTGCTCCATTGCCTTTGCAGGGATTGAGGTGAGACTGACTGGCCTGTAGTTCCCTGACTTCTTGGTCTTCTTGAAGATAGGAGACACTTGCTTTCCTCCAGTCTTCAGGTACTTCTCTCTGCCATAATCAATCAAAGAGAATCAAGAGTGGCTTTGCAGTGATATCAGCCAGTTAGTTCCCTCAGAACTCTTGGGTGTATCCCATTAGGGCCCATGGACTTATGCATGTCCAGTATTCTTAAGTATTCCTTGACCTGATTCTATTTCACCAATGTTAGACCTTCCTTGCTCCAGCCTTTCCTCCTCATCTCTGGGACTTGGGATTCCTGAAAGCTGGTCTTGCTAGTAAAGACTGAGGCAAATTAGGCGTTCATTACTTCAGCCTTTTACATGTCCGAGGTAACCAGCTTCTCTGTCTTCTTGAGCAATGGGCCTACATTTTTCCAAGTCTTCATTTTGTCTTCTGAGAAGAACAATTTATTTTCTGTATCAGCCTAACCATGCAATTTGGAAGAAGGGACAGCAACCCAAGGTGCAGCAGTGGTTCCTCACTGTCTGATGGAAAGAGAATATTTGCCTGCTTGAAATCCCAGTTTCAGACTGGTGGCATTTGTCCTTAGTGGATGCAGCTCTGAAATTGCACTGTTATTTCTTGCTTACATTTATTCTTAGTTAACTTATGCCAGTTTATAGTAACAAGTATTTTTGCTCTAACACAAATATTTTCTTAGATAGTAATCATGCTGCTTTTAAACTTTTTTTTCCTGAAAGAAACCAGTGTCTCTTAGTCTTTTCCCATAGATTCATCTAATAATATTTTGTTTCATTTAATTTCTAACTAATTTTTCTTGAATGTGAATAATCAGAATTGGACACAGTTCTTACCTGAGTTCTCTCAAAGCTTGAACAATGCTGTCAATCTTGTCTTCTTTTGTGGAAAATGTTTGAGATGTAGAAGAGTGAATTTGTCGTTTTCATGATATCACATTTGTGAATCATAGACATCTTGTGATTGAATAACATGCACAAATCTCTCACCTTTTCAATTGTATTCTGCAACTGATCCTTTCACTGCAAACATTTTTGTTACCCAGTGTGTGTAATACTGCACTTCAATCTCCTCAGGTTCCATCCCATTTGTATTGCCCCTGTCTTCAAGGAAATGCATTTTTCCTGTAAAATACATAAAGTCTTTCTTAGCATATTTTTTATTACGTTGATGATTTTAATTTTCAATTTTTCTATGTGTTCTTGGTTTACAGACAAATAACCGCTTCAGTAGCTATGTAGATGATACATGCATAACATGCATATATTGCCCCACAAAAGCTTTAAATGTTATCATCATCATCACTTTTCCCAACCAGAGATTTCTAGCTGCAACCATGAGGAAGAAAGGGTTTAAAAGCAATATTTGGCTTTGTACAATATTCCATGTAAGCCAGTGGAATGGGAAAAAAATTACCTATTGATATGGACAAGATATATGGCTGTTTTGTCTGGCAGATATTCTCAAGTTCTCAGGTTTTTAATAAGAAGAGATTTCTCCTTATTAATGTGTAATAAAAGGAAGGTTCCTTGGCATATGCAGAAAATCTATAATGAAAAGTTGCTCAATTGTTGTTGATTTAACGTAACACTGCCACAGCATAGTCTACGTATCCCTATTATCTGAACCATGGATTTTCACAATAAGCTATTGAAAGGAGTAAGTCATGAATACCGGAAATACAATGTGAATAGCACTACTTTCTTTTCCTAGACAGAGACCAGGAAAATATTTACTTTTTCTAAAAACAGTTGTGTTGGTATGGGTTGTACAATGTCTGTTTGCTCCAAATTGAATTTGGCCTTTTGAGGTGGATTTGTAAAGCAAACATTTTTTCCTCACTCTAACAATTTCTATGTGTTCTGCTGTCACTGTTCACATCTCAGCATGTCCTGTTCACCTTTAGTGCTCATTATGAACAGACCTGGCTATAGGTCTTTTTCTGAAGAGGGCTAGAGGTTAGAAACAAGATGTATCCAGAGAAATTTCCAACTTCACACAAAGTTGTGTGTATTTTATCTTGACACAAAGATAAAATTCATTGCATCTATACACAGAGGGAAAGTTCAGGTCTCATTTCCTTAAATCTAGTGAGTAGCACTTAAAAATATGCATCTTTGTTGCAAGCAAAAATGCTAGAAGCTTATTTTGAAGGAAGGTGGAATATTCCATTTGTAGTACTGATTCTAAAGCAAGGCAGTGCTAGATCATGGTAACCAAATCCTAGAACGATTTATTTCATTCAACATGTGGAAACAATAGCGAAGTTAGTGACAAATTAATATTCTTATATATAACTGGTTTGTGATTGTTCATTTTTGTCACACTGAGATTTTCTTATTTCACAAAATAAGATGGTTTTCTTTTTTCCAGCAGAAACAAGTATGAGATGCCTCTACACAGGCTGCTTTTCTGTCTCAGAGAACAAACACCTCACTGCTGATTCTTGCATAAAATAACAGGCCACAAGCATGATCTGGACTAGTAGACACCTACTGTCCTGCAAAGAAAGATGAACCCACTGTTTATGCACAGGAGATGTTTCTGATGTTTTTTCACAGTCCTCAATGGAGCTGTGTTCTGTCTTGGAAACTTGTATTTCTTCAACCCTTCCCTTTCTCTGTCAAGCAGATGAACATGACTTCATTCTTCCCTTCTCGCCACTCATCACATGTTTATCTCTTGGCATAATGCGTAAGAGTGTCAAGCCACCCTAGAAAGCACCCAAAAGAAAATGTAGTGGAGCAAGGAACCGAGATCCTCAGTTCTTTCTCTGCCTTCAGTCACCAGAGGTATTTCACTATCAAAGCCAGGCTGTTCTTTGACAGCCAGAAATTGTCTTCTCTCCAACACTGTTGCTCTGCCATTACGTATTAAGAACAAATGCCACCAGCCTGAAACTGGGATTTCAAGCAGGTAAATGTTCCCTCCAAGAGACAGTGAGGCACCACCCCTGCATCTTGGATTGCTGTCCCTCCTTCCAAATTGCATGGTTAGACTGATATGGAAAATAACTTTTTCTTCTCAGGAGACAAGTTTTAGTAGAGAAAGGGATTCTGACACTAGCACCTGGTCTGTTCTTACGTAGAGGTGTGCTATAAAATGAAACGGATTACTTGGAGGAAGAAAAGGGACATAAAAGTCTGTTGATGCCTCAAAGCCTGTCTCTTTCTTTGTCCCTTCTCCTTGTAGTCCCTGCAACAGGAGGCAAGTCTTCCATGGCTTTCTGCTGAGTGATGGAAACCTCTGCACATTCTAGCAGTTTTTAGCCTAGAAGAAGTAGAGACCTCAGTGAGGATGATAAAAGAATAAAAGATAGGGTAATATGTCCTGACTTTATGGTCCAAGTTCAGGATAGTAGCAGGATAGCAAGGGAAGATTGGGAAATGTGTGGGAAGCATCCTGCAGACAGATTTTGGCACTTGCTGCATGTGTGGGCAGCCACCCACTATGCCTTATGTTAGGCACTGAATAGAATTAAGTTTTTCATTCAACTCTCACAGGACCTGGGCTTGCCTAAAAAGTCTGGGTATGCACAACAGCAGGATACTACATACATATGTGAGAGGGACTTTGGACTTGGTGCTGTGAAACTTATTTTACCAGTGAGAATAAAGCAGAAAGTTATAATTTAGGATACAAGTGTTCTTTCCATACTCAGGCCAGCCCAGTCAACCTGCTGCCTGTTATAAGGAGAAGAAAGAAATCTTGTGTCTTCAGGAAGAGAACGGGATAAAGGACAGGAGGAGAGATATGGAAAAGATGGAAAGAGAAGGACTCTAGACTAAGTTAGGGCAAGTGGAATCAGTGTAAGTGCAGATGATGTTATAGATAATATTTTCCTCACGGAACCAGATCCACAAGGCTATTAATACAGCATCAGGTGAGCAAAGGTCTGGGAAACATTTATCCTTACTGGAACAATGTGAGTAAGAAAGATTCTTCATTTTCTTTCTGTAAGTTATAAAGGGCACATGTAATGAAATCAATATCACATGCAGACCGGGTGGACGTTAACACTTAAAACATTCAGCAGTAGCAAATAAGTACCGATGCTGACAGTGAAGTTAAGAACCATTAGACAATGAAAGTCAATATAGTAGGGTGTCTGTTTGGCACTTCAGAAATCTTGGGCATCATAAACATGGTTGAGGTGTCTAATGTTGATGGGATGTGACTGAGAGACCCTAAAGTATAGTAAGCAGCCATCTCTTCTTTCAGTTACTTATACTAGTCATGGATTCTTTTTCATGTATGTTGGAAGGAATGTGTATCTGCCTAAAGCCGAGAACAGCTGGGCATGTTTCCCCATTGGAACATGATAATGCCATCTTAGGTTTCAAATGGGGGACCAGAAATAACCAGAGCTAGCGTTAAGTCCTGGAAGAGGGACTTGGATATATTGAAATTAGTAGCTCACTGTTGATCACCCCAGAATTTGGAAGATGAAGTTGTACTATCAGGAACCATTAATATTTGAGTTCTTCTTAACCAGGACTTTGAAGTCACATCAGGTATGATATTCAGAGATGCCCCAGAAATTTAAAGTATGGATGTGAATGTCCCCCAGAATATTCCTGTTCTGACAGCCATTGGAACAGATTCGGGAGAACACTGTAAATGTAGATACGTTTCTCTGTGTTGCAGTTGTTTGAGTGCCACAATGTAGTTATATTATATACCAGCTTTCTGATAAGAACTGTCAGGGAGCATGAACAGTAGGCTGTGCCACAATGGAAGGTAAGCTACAAGATTGTCATGACAGAAACTGAAATGAAATGCATCCAAAAAATGAGGGAACACATCTTGCTTGAAAATAAATCTGAGGCTAAAAGAAGACTTGATATCTGCTAGAAGAAAAGATGAAATAGTTTTTGCTCAGACAAGGACCACAACACATTTCCTAAATAAACCACTATAGGTCAAATAATATATTGAAAATTATATAGTTCCACGCCTAATATGCTAACTAGAATTAAGAAAAGAGCACTTAAAATTTTGGAACTACTAGGCTGGAACAAGAATGATCACTTATTAAGCATATTAATTTTTCTTCATGAGCAATGAATCTTGAAAACCACAGTGGTTTGTCAAAATAATTAAATTCTATTTGCTTTTCAGATATAAATGCCTACAAATCTTGCCAAAATAATCCTTGCTTGCTACTCAGAAGCCTAAACTTTCATACACGGACTTTCTAAAACTTTTTTTTTCATTTATGAGGTAAAACAAAAAAAAATAATCATTATTTTACTCTTACTGATTATAACCAACATTTTTCACACTGATGCTACTAACAGAATTAGTTTTTCAGGATCAAGTTCACATGTAAGACGCGGATAAAAAAAAGCTGAACTTCCTTTATTTTTGACAGTGCTAATTTCACTCCGATTTGCTTTCACCTGTTTTATGAACAAAATGCCTGGTAATTTCAGGTGAAACAGCAGTATCAGTCTTATTTTGTAATTCTATTATATCTGTGGGTAGACATCTACATATATTTATCTTAGATTTCTTATTTCCTTTATTGATAGTAACAGTGGCAGTTAATAAAAGTGTTTTGTGCTATCCTTTGCAAAGCCTCTGTGATTTCTGCCATGACACTTGAGTACAGATCAAGAGACTTTATTCAGTACTGTAACAGCCCTACACACAAAGCCCCCAAAATATCTGTTTCAAGCCACACTAGAAGAAAACCCTGAAACTAGTTAAATGTACTGATGCAGACTACTCTCACCCCATAGAAAAAAGCAGTATCTTTTTTCAGTCCTTGTCGAAGTTCTGAGTGCAGCCTGCCGCACACCTTCCTAGACAGTAGGCTGCCTGTGCTCAAGCCTAGCTCTGACATGATGCAGGCATGTAACCTTGGGTCAGAGGGTGCTGTGTGAGCTGGGAGAAGCTCTCCTGGATACTGCATACAGGAAGAACAAGTGAAGTTGAATGTCTTCCCAGTAAATCTCTGATCCTACTCAATTTTTTTTTAAGCACAGGTAAGAACAATCTTTTTCAACAGGAACATTTGCCTGCTTGAAGAATGTTTTTTCTTGCTGCCTCAAATCCAGTTCCAGTCCCCAAGTCCTAAATCAAATACATTTTGATTGAAAAAAAAGGCTCAGCTTGGTATTGACAATTATAAGTACTCAGCATTCACAGTCAAATTCCAAATTTATAAGAATCCCATCTTTTTTAAAATGTGTTATTTTATTTACTGAGTTTTTTATTCTTTTAGATCAAGCACCTAGATCAAGTTTTACTCTGCAACCAATATGCCTATAAATTAACATTTTGTTTTAAGATGAAGCTGATACACTCACAGGAAATCACTTACCTCCAGGAAGTGGACCTTCAAAGAAAAAAAATAATGTTTTGAGACTTTAAATAATTTTTAGGCTGCCTGAACAGCTCTTCCTGAAGTGACCCAGGTCACTTTCCTACTGTATGCAGAGTTTGAATCCTTACGCATGATATCCTGTCAGTGCTAGGGAGCAGCATCAGGGGGGTTGCTCCACAAATAGAGGGAAACTTGAAGCTGAGGACAACACCAAGACAGGGAGGGCAGCAGCCTTACTGACAAGAAGCAAGTACCTGAACAAGGAAAGCAGATCAGGCCTGGTGTCTGTAGCCATAGTTGGACAGCAGTACAGTGATTACCAAACAAGTCTGTAGTGCCGAGACAAGTCTGGGACCAGGCCAGACAGTCAAGTCTGCCTGTCAGGGTCAGAATCAGGGAGGTATGCGCAACCATACCTACAACATGACTGAGGCATGGAACCAGGATGATAACCCGAGCTTAAGTTCTGCTCCCAGGAGAAGTGGAGGAAGGTTCCCTAAAGAAGCTTCTCATAGCTCTCCTCAAGGCCTTTTCCATCTCAGAGCTGGTCCTGAGTCCAGGCAGACAGATTCTTAAGATGGTGGAGGATGCACACTGGTAGTTCCTGGCTGTCCTGGTAATTAACTGATTTAGTCCATTTTGGAGCGTGAACACATTTTATGTTAAAACGGAGATTAGGAAGCTGAACAGACTTGACAAAGTTGTTGCATTCTGTATGCATGTATACCCTGCAGAACAGGACATCCTTAATATTACTTCAATACTGTCTACCATAGCAGTAAGGAATCAGTAATCTTCTCTTGGAGATTTGAGATAGAATTTAATGTATGTTTTAGCATATTCAATTGTTTTTTATTTATTTGTATTTAATAATCTGAACTGGGAGGCTTTAAGTGATGTCATAAACAATAGATTAATCCTGAAAAGTTCCAAATGAGATTTTTTTAAAGTTTATAGTAGAAAAAAATCAAAATATGGAGCTATGAGACAGTTGCCTGTACTGATTTAACAGCTTCCTAAAGTTTGGAATTACAGGTAATTTTCAAACAGCTTTAATGTTTTTTCCAATTCCACTTTACACCAATGGTGTTACTAAAATTTTCAATAGTATAGATAGTGTTTATGACAGATATATATCATTAATTTATATACATTAATGGATGTGACTTTCATTAAAAAGTGGTATTTAACATACAGCAAGTGGGTGCATATATATATATATCAGCAGAAAATTAAAACCATATATAGCAACTGTTAGAAGCATATTTATATGTACATATTTAATATTGCTATTTTAGTGTTATAGTTAATGTTATTAAAGCATAATGCATGGTTTTAATATTAATTTCATACGTATTTTAAGATTTTATTGAGTCTAATATTCCAAACACAGCAAACAGTTTATGTCAAATATCTCGTTATCTATTTGTAAAAACAAGTATCTTATAAATGTAGTAATTGGATAAGAAGATGTAAAATACAAGTTTGAAAGCTAGCTATAAAGGGAATGGTTTGCAATACTTTAACTATCATCTGCCAAGGAAGAGTATATTTTCTACTTCTTTCAATTTATGAGAGTCTCCCTGATTTCATTGAGAATGTATAAAGGAAAGAGTCATATTCTTTGAGTAACAGCAAGCATGCCATACAAATGTCATAGAAATTAGAGAGAAATTTTGGTTGGATGAGATGTTTGGAAGTCCATTATTCCAGCCTCCTGCCTGATGCAGCCCTTCTGTCAGCATTATATCAGGTCAGCCATGGCTCTGTCTGCCTTTTGTTAGTCCTTGACTTTCTCCAACTGCTTCTGAACTGAAGCTCTACCAGCTGTTGTGTCAGACACTTCAAATTGTCATCTAGTGTCATCTGCAAATCTGTTTTGATGAATAAATTAAGCACTATGTATCCCAGTTACAATCCCTTGGTTATTTTGCTACCGGATGCCATTTGGATGTCAAGCTATTGATTAGAACATTTTGAGCCTGGCAGTCCAGCCAATTCTCAGCCCATCTAACAGTCAACTCATCCAGCTCATATGTCTCCAGGTTCCTGATTAGAACCCTGTAAGAGATGATGTCAAAAATCTTACTAAAGGAAAGTATATTGAATGTAACAAATGTTGATAAATGTCAACAAAGAGAAGTAAAAAGTACCTACATTTGCTCAATGCATATAGTCGTATTTTATTTTGTTGCTGATATGCCTCAAGCCATTCTTTCCTATTTATTAAAAAAAAAAAAAGGTAGTGCCTAAAATTGAAACAAATACATGAGCAAATGAATTCTCCACAAGACAATTATACATGGCAAAGAAATCAAATGGTGCTATCTCAACATCTTTGGGATAATAACCTGAAAAGGCAACGAAAAACATGCTTGATATAAAGTACACAGAATTTTATTGTCTAGATTAAGTTCAAAACACATTTCTTCTCATTTTTCTTCTCATTTCTTTAATGAAGAAGTAGATCTTGGAGCAAGTTATAAAGTCTACAACCTTGGACTGAGGAAGAGAAACAGAATGAAGAGTCTTCTGTTCTTCTGAACATCCAGTTACCAGCCTCATATAAGAGAAACCTAGGAATGTATCTTGTTTATCTTAGTCAAGCTGCCAGGCTAATGCTTGATGAGAGGTCATCTGTAAGACATTCAGTTTCTTGACTATAAAGATAGAATAACTGATAGATCAACTGTTTCATTAACAGAATTACTTCTCTGTTTCTTCCTATGTTTTATTGGATGTCTGCAGAAGTGGTATTATTTTGGATGTCTAGAATAAGTAGGATAAACTTTTGTACTGTGTGCACAGTTCTGCAGGATAATAGGTGGGCAGGTATGCCAATAATGAAAGAATTTGGAGTTCATGCCACAGAATAATTTTATTTGACTAAAAAAATCATCCAGCCAACAGTGATACAGCGTACCTATCAATAAAGATTGAGTAATTGGATATTTGTTTAAAGATGCTTGTCTAATCTAGCCATTTAAAATTTTATTTCCAAAAGGTTAAGATCTCATAAAATAAGTAATTTACTGATGGCATCAAGTCACAATTTCCATTTGAGGATGTACATACACATTAGAAACATTCCATAATTTTACATTTTAAGATTGCTAAAAAAGAAGTATTCTATCAGTACAGAAATTGACTATTTGACAGATGATTCTGCAGATGTACATGAAGGCATATGCTAAACAGTACACGATATGCTATTCTCTTCAAGAGGGCTTGGCATTCAAGATTCTTCCTTTTGTGTATTTCCAGTTTCTAGATTTTCATATTTTTTACTCCAGAAACATCAACTAAAAGCACCTACTCTGCAACTACTTCTAAAATCTCAGCGTTAAGGCTGAGGCTTCTTTACTGAACGGAAATTTATACTACAGCTTAAATGAAGCAACTCACTTTTAGTCACATACACAAATATGTAACTTGGCAAAAATGTGACCTTCTCTACTCTTTTACAATATTATCCAGGTTTTCCTAATGAACAAAGTATACAGATTGATTTTTCATGCAAATAAGTAAGAATACACTTAGTATCTGCCACTTTGCAGAGCAGCTGCATGGATCTTTAAAGATCTCTTGCTTGGCTCTTTATGTTTGGGAGTAAATCTGCTGTGAAACTCTTCCTTCCCTTTCTTCCTTCCCCTTCTTCCTTCCCCTTCTTCCTTCCCCTTCTTCCTTCCCCTTCTTCCTTCCCCTTCTTCCTTCCCTTCCCTTCCCTTCCCTTCCCTTCCCTTCCCTTCCCTGTTAGTTACAGGTTTTTCTATTCCAAGCCAAAATCATCATCAGCTTTCATTACACTACGATACAGAGTTCTAAAACACCTTGATCCACAAAAGTGCCAAAGATTTTTCCTTAGCATATCAAACCACAGTACAGCCAGCTCAGTAAGATATAATCTTGTGTTCGTTTAACCATGCAACTGATTTCACTGATCCTAACACTGCATACTCCTTTCAGTTGTCTCCATGAATATGCAGGTGATGAAAGATGTTTCTCTAAATACTTTGCTAGACTAACACCCATTTTGATTCCTTGATTCCAGTGGGAGGAGCCTTAACTGTGCTGCCCTTTGGATAGTCTGTATGGTCAACTTCCTTAGGGCCATGATATTTCCTTAGTTTATGAATCCTGGTTTTGTAAAATGCAGCAATATTCATAATACATTTTTCTTTTATAAATGAAGTCATTAAGAGTCTCAGAGAGGAAGAATAAATTTTCTTTAGAAATGTATCAGGGAGTGAAGAAAACATTACAAAACTTAAAAAGAGGAGCTAAAAATTTAGATTTTACCAGATAAAGTAATATGATCTTCAAATCTACAGAGGATCATCAGGAACTTCTCACATCTTAACTGACAATGACCTAATGTCTCCAATGTACTTAGAAGTACATCTCTTTTACCATCTTCATGACACAGTATTTTCTGCACATTTTGATTTTTTCTCTAATTTTGCTGGTCTAACTATTTCTAGTAAACAATTTCAAAGGCAAACGAAAAAGTTTATCAAACAATTTCTTGAAGACAAAATTTTTCCAGAGGAGTATCACCTAAGCAACCCTATAATGCTCAAAAGCTTATAGCTGAAACGTGTAGAAGGAAACAGATGGGACAGTATCTGGAAATTTTATTTGTCAGATATCATCCATCTGCTTCTCGCCCTGTCTGCATGTTTTGCAGTAATATCCATTTTTAGGAAGGCAAGTCAATCTAATCTAATTCTACTGAGTTGGTTTAATCTTCTGTTTTATTATTATTATTTAATTTTTATTTTTTGCAATTCATTAATGGCTGGCAGGGAAACATGAAACCCACACAGATGATTCAGCCAAACAATCCTCATCTCCATTCCATGAGAGGCAAAGTTATACTTCAGGGCAAAATTAGTAGATGTTAACTCTTCTTATTAATCGGTTCTAACAATTTTGGCAGTTTCTCACATGCAACAGACCTCCTAAATAAATGAATGATAGAGACTATTTTTAAATGCATTCTAAAACTGAAAGGATTATGTGTCATTCCAGAGTAAGTTCTAGTTTTTTTTAATGAGAAGCTATATTAAAATCAGTAAGTCTTCTCTTGACAGCTATCTGATTCCCTGAAAATAGAGACACAAAATGCTTTGCAACAGGTATATTATTTATGGAGTGTATATGAAGTCTTTGGTTGTAAAAATTAATTATGGGCTGAGCAACTCTATTTGCTTTCTGCTTCATATTCTTAGCTAAACATAAGCTAACAATGTCACTGCCATTGCTCTCCAAATTGTTTCTTTCTCACAGGACCCGAACTAAAACAAAAGCCATTTAAAATAGCAGCATAGTCAGAAAGGACAATGGCTTAAAAGGAAGTTATTAGAAGTCAAGACAAGAAATGAGTGGTGCTTACAAATGACACACAGAAACCAATATCAGGCAAGACCATGACTCCTATCTGTTCCTTATGTATAAGTAGTAATAGCGAGGTATTAATAGATGAGTATTTAGCTTTGTAAGAGTTAATAAAAAATAATAGCAGTAGGTGGGTTGACTGCACGTGAAATGGAGAGTTTGAAACAAAATGAGCTCCATTCTGAAATGAGCTCTATCCTGGTGACATTTGTAGCTCATCAAATTGCAACAACTCTGCTCCTGACTCTTCAGGATGAAGTGACTGCTACTGTTGTCATCCTTCCTTCACAGCCTTTCCTGTCAAATTATCCTATTTGCCCTCTCTTTATAACTTACTCCCAGGTCTATCCTATTCTCCCCCTGTTCTTTTGATTATTTTTCCCTCCTTTCCTCCCTAAATTTTACAGTATTTATTCCTGATCTGCACTTACCTGCATCTGCTAGCATATCAGCCTTTAAACTGACAATACTCAATGCCCTTGGCAACTGAGGGTCTTGCAAGAATGGCTTTCTATCAGTGTTAGATTCTTCCTCTTCTTCATGTCTCCTTTGTCTGCTTCAATCTTGAGTTCTGTTCCCTGCTTTGATATCTATTCCTAGTCACATATCTCATTTCTTTATCCCTTGTCTGTCTTCATCTTGTCTTTTGACAGCCCCTTCCCTAATACCTGCTTTGGATGAACACAACCCTGGCACAAGGACTTCTCTGGTTCATCCTGACTTGAGTCCAAATCACTGACCATGTCTCACTTTGCCCTTAAAATGGGTTAATTCTTTGATTGCTGTGACTCACAAATTTCAGCTCATCCTAAGTGCTGTGTCTGATTCTTCTCTCTGTCCTTCAAACCTCTTTTTTTTTTCATGTTTATTTGCTTTATCCTTCGATTACAGCCCTCTTAAGAACCTAGGACAGGGTTGCACAAGTCATCAAATACATTCCTCCTGCCTTTTGCAGTCAAGTTTGTCATGGAACTACTTTCATAAACCTACCAAGCTCTATTTTTAAATCAATTAATTTTTCTCCCTCTGCTCTCCTAACAGAAGGCTATTTCTGCAATTAAAGATTAGAAATCATCTTCCAGTTTTCCAGCCTATACTGATTTGTATCTTGCTTATGCTCATTTCCTTTTATGGCAGTTCCATCCACTAACATCCCTGATATGCTTAGAACTGTCTCACATCTTATTTTTCTAGGTTAAACAAATCAAACCCTTCTGATCTATGTGTCTCAGATAAGCTCTCCATTCCCCAGACACCTCTGCTTTGTTTAAGTCCAAATTAATTCTTCTTGAACATGGGTGATCATAATTCCTTATGATATCCCAGGTGGGATACAACAGTGCAACAGTATTAATTTTTATATCTTCACTGGAAATATTTTATCTGATTTAGGCCTTATGTATCCCAGGCACCACTTGGTTATTTCACAGCTGCATTACTCTGGTGACTCAAAAATGCTTTGTGACTCACTGACTTCCACCCAGGAGTTTTGGATTGTATTCTCTTTTGTTAATTCTCATAAGAAACTGTTACTGTTAATCCTCATGTGCATGACCCTGGATCTTATAGCATTTAGTATATTCTAATTTTCTATATTTCAGTCATTGAGAATAAAAATTTTATAAATTCAGAGTGCATATACATAAATGTATAAATTTATAACATAGTGATCTTTTGCAATCTTATTTTATCAGCAAAACTCATTAAAAAATCCTCTCAATTTTATGCAAAGGTCATGAAAATATTGTGACATTGATTCCCAGATAAATCATTACCTGATTCTGCTCACATCCCTCTTTCAGCCCAGCAGTTCTCACTCATCTCAGTACACACTATCATTATTGCCCCTTTAGCCACTGTTATAGCTAAAAATCTTCTTACCTATCTCCATTTTGCCCAGCTTGTCATGGTCCCGAGTGCACGTACAGGCTCTGCAGCCTCTTCTCCCCATTTCTATGGGTTTGGCTGCCTGTGCTGAAGGCAACCTCTGACCTGGCACAGCCACATCACCTTGTGTCAGGCAGTGATGACACACCTGATGTGTGAGGAAGAGTCTGGAGAAACCTTGTTGGTGACTCCCTGCAATTAAGGAGTGGGTGCTGCATTTAAGCTGAAGCCCTTGCCCTCAGTCTCTGCCTGTGCTTTGCACGTCTGTGCCTCACTTTGCATCTCTCTGATCCTGACCCTGATTTACAGACTTGACTTTCTGGCTTGACCTCAGATCTGCCTCCTCACTATGAACCTGTCTGGAGATCTGGACTCTTGATTGCTCCTGGTTATCATCACCAGACCTGCCCTTCCTGCATTAGGGTACTGTGGGATCAAGCCCCGTTGGTGAGGCCGCTGCCCTGCCTACCTTGGTGTTCATTTTCCAACTTGCTCCCTCCTTCGGAGCAGCCCCCTCTTGCTTCTTCTTGACACAGCTCGGCATTTTATAGTATGAAATTATTTCCTGTGGTTGTTGATTTAATAAGCCAGTAGGTTATCCTGGTATATCTTGCTTCTCTGGGTCCGCAAACTATAAAGGTTTATAGCTCTGGTGTACAGTTACAGAGATGTCAGTGCTGGCTCTGACTGGTGATTAGGTACCTGAATATGACAACAGTGCAGCTGAACTGAATCTAGGCTGAGTTCTTACAACACCATCTCACCTTAAAGTCCATACAAGCTCAACGGCAGGAAAAGCCAATTCAAAGTAAAGGTCAGGTAAATAACATATGTTGGGTGTAATACTGATAACTGGGGGAGCAGGAAACCTTACAGCCAATCTGCTGCTGATCTTAATAATTCATGGGTCATGGAGATATTTTGCAGATACCTAAAAAGAGGAAAACATGCTGGGACAGGCACTGAAAAAGTACCAGCTTTTGTTTTCAAGACTAACAGTGACCTGAGAAGCTGCAAAGGCAAGAAGGGCTCGTACACAGAAAAACCAGCACTGATAAGAGTGAATTTGACTCATCTTTGGATATGGATGAAAAGGTTGTTAAGATAGTTTCGAACATAAGGTCAAACCTATAACCCATTTCAGCCCCAGTAAGCGATGAATCCATATCTGAGCCTACTACCTAAGATCTGATGAGACCTCCTTTACATAAAGCAGCAGAGGATCCCGCCTTCAGGTCTCACAGTTTCTACGATCTGCTTCTGGAGTATTACCTCAAACTCACCTGTAGCACTTGCAGCTCTTAGAGAATTCACATAGAGAATTACTCCAGCTGGGGCAGTATGCAACTCATGCTAGTATGGCTTTTATGAAGTATCTGCCACTACATTTGCCCTAATTCAACTCATAAACGTGGTTTTAGAATCAAACTGGTGTAGATGTAATCAAATAACCATAAAACTGGCACGGAATTCTCTGAGTTGCAGGCATATACTTGGGGTGAAGTGGTTTTATTTATTGCATTGAACAATTCACTAGCTTATTCCTCTTGTATATATGGACAGTTCCTTGCAGTCAAAATGTTTGCATGAAGGGAATTACAGAAAGAGAAGCATCCAAAAGAAATTAGCGACTGTGCTGCTCGTATGGAAATACTTTATGGACTAAGTAGTGGCAGTGAAAAAACTATGGGTAGTGTCATAAACACCATCTCCCTCTCTGTCCCTCACAACTCACTGACTGTGTATGCTTCCACAACAAAAAAAATAGTTGACAACGTGAAAACCATCAAGATGAACCTTGAACTTGGGTTTCCCAGTAACAAGTGCAGAAGGCCACAACATCATCTCTTGGCAAAAGAACTGCAGTATTTTCCACTGAGTGAGAAATGACTAAGCCATATAAGAGCATTATTGTTGCCACCCTGTACTGGTGGAGCAGTTTCTAGAAGGCTGCAGAAGCAATGGGCATCCGGTAACAGGAATCCCAGCAGCAGAGCCCGGGTCATTCCGGGTAAAGCCTCCAAAGTGAGCAGTCGCTGTGAAGAGAAAGAACGAGTCTGCTCATGGAGGGATGACACTGAGAGAAACAAGCAGGCTGTGTTGCTGGATGTAACAGTCCATTATACACAAAACGCTGCATTCCCTGCATTTGGGTTGGGAGGAACACACAAATTTACCAATAGAAAAGGCTGTGGTTTGAGAGCTAAAACAGACAATGTATCAAACTCAGCTTGCGCATACTTATCCCCTAGCCTTACTCAATGCCGATTTCAGTGAGTAAAGACATGTTTGTGCACATATATAGTGAAGTACTTATGTTGGGAAATACGGATAATTGCTTAAACTCAGTGTAAAACACAAAGAATGCCCAGTCTGAAGTGCTGTGCTGAGGTCTGTGAAGCTGCGAGGGTGACCACACAAGTCAGAAACAGGCCCTTGTGCAGAGGCACTGCAAGTCCAGCCCAGCTTTCTTTCCCTAGCAATCTGTTACGTGCCTTGGAAGTAAGCTCAGAAGCCTTGCTGTTCACTTCCTTCCATTATCAAAATCGGTTTTTATTGAATTTTTTTAAGTAATTTTTTTTTTAAGGAAAACAACACAATAGATTTTAACCAGCATTTTATTTCAATGCGACATTAATGTTTGCTTCCCGCAGCAGTATGGATTTTGTCCTGCCGTATGTGGCTAGCGCTGACACGCTGCTCCCAGAAACAGCAGGAAAAGGGTATTTGGCTTATTTGTAGTTCTGGTTTGCCAAGTGCCTCCCCGGAAAGCTCGGGTGTTTTTCACAGTACAGGTATTTTTGCCTCTCTTGGATAACTTCATGCCCTCTACAACTGCCTAAAAGGAGGTTGTAGTGAGGCTGGTGTTGGTTTCTTCTCCCGAATTGCTAATGACAGGACGAGAGGAAATGGCCTCAAGTTCCGTCAGGGGAAGTTTCGGTTGGATATTAAGAAGAAGTTCTTTACTGAGAGGGTGGTTGGGCACTGGAATGGGCTGCCCAGGGAGGTGGTGGAGTCACCATCCCTGGGAGTGTTCAAAAAACGGGTTGATGAGGCACTTCAGGCCATGGTCTGATGGTCCAATGGTTAGGAACATGATGGGATAAAGGTTGGACTTGATGACCCTGGAGGTCCCTCCCAACCACGATGATTCTGTGATTCCAAGCGGTCACAAATCTCCCCGCAGGCTCCGCGCTGTTGCCGATCCCCAGGCCCGAGCCCCGGGCGCGCGGCTGTCGGTGGCGGGCGGCCGTCGCGGCGCGTGCCGCGGCCGTCAGGAGGGCACGTGCCTCCCTCCTCGCGCGGCGCCTCGTGCGGCTGG
>VZRW01013710.1:0-22358 GCA_013398125.1 Aegotheles bennettii | reverse complement strand
CCGCGCGCCCCGCACGCCTCGCGCGCTCTGCCGCGTCACTGCCGCGCGGGCGCTGTCCCTGAGGGCGGCGGCGGGGACCGGGGCCGGGAGCGCGGAGGGGCAGCTCCTGCTCCTGCTGCAGTTGAGGGACGACTGGAGGGCACGTCCCGGCCCCCGGAGCGGCACATCGTGCCCGTGCGGTGCCCGTCTGGTGGCATCGCTGTGGCCGGGGGAAGCTGGGCTCGGGCCGCCTTTCCTGAAGGTGACGGTCTGATGGTCGTGCCCGGTAACCAAGCCTTTGCACGCCGTTAGAAACTGCCCACGGCGGGAACGGGAACAGCACGGGTCGTGTCCCGCACGAGTAGCCAATGTCTTACCCGTACAACCACCGCCCGGTCCGCAGGGTTCCGCTCCGTGGGCACCGAGAGGGGTTCTGTTCCCTTGCATGATGTGGAAAGTTCCCGAGGGGTGATGTACAGGTGTGAGGGAAATAAACCGTATTAAATTTATCAGCTCTCACAGGAAATCCTTAGAACCATTCTTCAGCTCACAGTGTTCCTTCTGGTGCCTGTGTTTGCTGATCTTTACATTCTTAGCCTTGGTAGAAAGGATTCAGTAAGGAGATACCATGGGTGTGTTAAAACAAAGCTAATTAAAGCGACTGGAGTGGCAGCTAGCTTCTGTTTGACCTTGATGTCACTCTACAGGCTGAACACTTTGGATTAGGAATTTTTAGGGTTTAGGGTTTACTTTGGAAAACATGATACACTCTGATTTCGTGAAAAAAGTGTCTTCAGCAGCTGACTCCTTAATACTAATTTTACAGTGTGAGGATAAATGACAGTTGATCAAGTATCTGTGTAGATAAAAACTCATCCAGAATTAGACTGTGTTTAGTCGATGACTTATTGGTAAACACTGAAGACAGAGATTTTAAAAGTAGAGTGTTTAAGGTATAGTACATCGTGCTTTTCCCTCTTGCAGGTTTTTTTTTTCTTTTTTCCCCTACCAGCTAATTCATTTTTTAGCTAGAAAAATACTGATTTTGCATTTCTTTTAATATTCTCTTTCTTTCTCACTCACACACACAGACTCTTTTGGAGAATTTCTTTTTCTTTATGCAGTATGTTAGCTTTTCAACCTCCGCAGTGAAAGGATATGATTATTTTCCTTTTCCTTTTAAATGAGAAATGGGTGTCTGGGGTGTTCATCAGCTTCATCATTGGTGTTATGTTATAACTCAGTTCTCCTAATTCTGTGAGAAGCACTAGGACTTCTAATTAAATGTTAATAATGTGTTGATGGGACCTTCTAAACCTCTCAGTTGAATTCAAGTGCTGGCCTGCCAAGCTTTTAAGCCTTTTGCTGTCTTCTAAATTTCTTTTTAAGTTCTGTTAGAGCTGCTAGGAGGTGCTAACACTATAGAGATATCCCTGTGTTGTCCAGGCAAAGAGGCAATGAACTCCTGTCTAATGCAAAACGTTTGAAAAGTTGGCTTAACTGAAGTCCTGGGGGATTTTTAACATGTATAAGAATGTTACTAGACCCGCGGTTTATACCTTTAGACTGACAACTTTTGTTTTTCCACTTAATAGTAATAGCCACTGGATGTTAAGTATGGTCCTCTAATTGTTAGCAACAGTCAGATGTCTGCGGAGAGAATTATGTAACAGAGCTGCAATGCTTTGAAAAAAAGTATTTGAGACATCACAATGAATTCCCATGGTGTTTCTTAGAACAGAACAGTTCAAGAACATTTTGCACCTCAAAGATGAGAACACTCTGTACCTATGTTTTTTTGTTTGGGTTGGTTTTTTTTCTTAAATTATTTTTTTTATTTGTGAGTTGGTAGAAGATTTGCTGTTTTCAGAAACCTGGAGTTAATTTTAAGGGGGTTTTTTGTGTGTTTTTCTTTTTTTCCACTTACACATGTTATTTGTTCTTCTGTTGTTTGAACACTAAGTAATCATGTAGAGTGTCTCATAAAATGGAAGAATAAGAACCAGAAAGGCATGTGCATTCTATAACAGTGTTTCTTAAATGTATGCTTAACTTGCGGTTAAGGCAAACCTATTGAAGTGCAATATAATCTTCCCTTCGAATCTTGAGCCTTGGTTCATCCTCTTTCCTGTGGAATGTGAGAGAAATTAGTAGTAGTTTAGAAGGGATTAAAAAACTTGCTTTTGATCTTGAAGAATTCACCCTTTTATTAAAAGGTCTAAGTATCTATCATGGGAGAGAACTGAAGCTACGTATCTATGAAAGCTGCGAATAGTAGGGACAGGGCTAAGGCACATACACTGCATAGTGGCTTGATCTGTGGTGTCAGCTGCTGACATCAGTGGAGATAATTCATGGAGTGCAGGTGTTTCTTAGCATCTCACAAATCGGAAGCGTAAGTTGACTCCACAATCTGATGTATGTTGGCTGCTTATAGAGTCAAAGTGAAATTTCTCACTTGAAATAGAAATGAGAGGTGAATGTCAGGCTAGCGTTAGCAGAATATGACTTGTGCCAGTTGTTAGGCAATGGATGGTGGCAGGTTGGTCAATATTTTTAAGTCTGTAGGTATAGGTTTTTTAAACAAGTTTTCAGAGTTTAGTTGAAAACTGTTTTCTCTGTGTTATCTCATAGAAATGAGGAGTTACAAGATTCCTTCCCACATATGTGTGCATGTTGTAACTGAAAAGTCATGAAAGATAACAAGACATAATTTTAGTATTTCACGTATTAAGAATGTGTCGAGCTCAACATGAGCCAGCAGTGTGCATTAGTAGCTCAAAAAACCAACAGTATCCTGGGCTGTATCGAAAAAAATGTAGCCAGCAGGTCGAGGGAGGTGATTCTCTCCCTCTACTCCGCTTTGGTGAGACCCCACCGGGAGTGCTGTGTCCAGTTCTGGGACCCCCAACATAAAAAGGACATGGAGCTGTTGGAACAAGTCCAGAGGAGGGCCACAAAGAAGATCAGAGGGCTGGAGCACCTCTTCTATGAAGAGAGTCTGAGAGAGTTGGGATGGTTCAGCGAAGGCTCTGGGGACACCTTAGAGCAGCCTTCCAGTACCTGAAGGGGCCTACAGGAAAGCTGGAGGGGGACTTTTTACAAGGGCATGGAGTGATAGGACAAGGGGAAACAGGTTCAAACTGCAAGAGGGTAGATTTAGACTGGATTTTTGGAAGAAATTCTTTACTGTGAGGGTGGTGAGACACTGGAACAGGTTTCCCAGGGAAGTTGTGGCTGCCCCCTCCCTGACAGTGGTCAAGGTCAGGTTGGATGGGGCTTTGAGCAACCTGGTCTGGTTGGAGGTGTCCCTGCCCATGTCAGGGGGGTTGGAACTAGATGATCTTTAAGGTCCCTTCCAACCAAAACCATTCTATGATTCTAAGATGAAAATGCTCTCTGTATCAAGATTACAGCTGGGAGGGGCTGGTCGTTTTTGGAAACTGACCTTACTCCAAAGAGGTCCCTATAAAAAAATAGGAGACTTAAACAGAAACAGAGAATCTAAGTCCACACAATAGTGCTGGTAAATTTGCAATCTGCTTTCCAGAAAGAACAAAGCTTAGGTGATTGTTCTGTTTATCAGCTTGTTCTCACCTAAATAAATATTGAAGCTGGTGTCCAATATCAACCAAATTTGAAAGCAGTATAGAAATCTTTAAGGTAATCACTAAAAGTCAATGGCTGTTTGAGAGAAAGACCCCCAAAGTACTTTCTCTTCTCTTCTCTGTGTGTTTCTTTTAAAAAAGGAGTTCTTTAATCCAATTTCAGGATTTTATAACAGGTAACAAGACCTTATTCACCAAAGGTGTACTGCAGCAAAGTGCATTCTGTGTATACCCTTTTTACATTCATTCTATATGCTGCTAAGCATTTTTGCAGATTAGCTTTTGATGATCTGCAAATTAGGATTTTTGTTTCTTTTTTATTATTTTTTTAAAGGTATGTATACAAGACAGATACTGATCAGTTCTAGAAACTATTTAGTGCTGCCTGATCAATACGGGTTTACCAGCCCCAAAATTTGGGAAGATGTTGCTCTCAAGATGGTTTTGTGATCACTTGTAACTTTTTACTTTAAATTTGTTGTCTGTATTATTTTCATATAGTTCAATAATTGGTTGAGAAGGTGAAAGTAGAGGGTATTAATATGTGTTTCAGGTTTAGAATGTGAGAAAGGAAAACACTAACAGCCGATGTAAGGTATCAGAAATAGGTAGAATTGCCCAGACTGACTGGAGACATGAATTTATGTGTGTTTTCCTGTGTACATGCTTTAACTTGAAATAACCGCAGCCAGACTGGACGAGGTAGGTCTTGTACAAGAATGTGTGAATTTCTCCAAGCAACAAATAGAAACATAAGATGTACTTTATGTTTAAACCCCTTATTATTAATTTTTCCTCCTATAGGTTTTTTACAGGAGTCTTTCTTATTAGGCTTGAAATACTAAACTCAGAACAGTGGTCCTTTAACCTTTTCCAAAAATCCGCTTTAAAATAATACAGCGAACAATCATTTTTAATTGATTCAGGCTGGAGGAAGGAATCCACCCACACATGTTCCAATTTCTTATCCAGCTACTTGGACTGACAGTTTTTGGAGATTATAGTATTTTGGAATAAGAGGCAGAATGAATTCCTGGTACGGGGTTGCTTTTTTTTTTAATTTAATTTTATTTTTTTCCCCTGAAGTCCAGACTCCTTGTATTTGTAGATCAGGAATGGTAACAGGACACAAATACATGCAAATGTGAACCAGTGTGCATACCTGATTATCTACTTTTCTTTTCCAACATTTTTCTTAGATAATAAGCCCTTAATTCCTGGATATTTTTCTTCCTGAATGAGAGTTCTGTCTAGAGTATCCAAGAGCTCGTATGTCACACACTAACAGCTCAGGCCCCACTGACAATAATATAGCCCAGATCTTGCTAATGGATGTAAAATACACAAAAACGTTATGTTTGCTGAACTTTATACTGACTCCATCTATGTTTTTGAAACAGGAAAGGGAATTCCTTGATGTTTGCCAATAAAGATTATTCATGAGCTGGGTCCTACTGATGACTACCTGTTATTCTCTTGTACCAGCTACTGTAATTGATAGCCGATTCCTAGTTCCTGCTTTTCTACAGTTTTGATGTTCTCCTCAATCTGAAAATACAGGTTAGAGAGATAGCAGAGAAAATGGCAATGATTTTTGGATGACTTCTGTACCATGGATGATATAAAGGTCTCAGGATTCTTGCAAAACTCAAAACAAATAGCTGTTACTACCCTCAATATTTTTCAGCAGTTCAGTCTCCATTAGTTACACCTTAGCATCACAAGGATTTTCCTAGGACTCTGTTCCTTTCCAGATTCCTCTAGCAGACATTATCGTTGAATCAGACCTTGTAATAACATTAGACTGTAAAGCAGCTGTAGCAGTATTATGCCAGGGAACACTTGTGAAACCTCAGGAAGAATAATGAACATTCCTGCAGAGTGGATTATCCAAATACCATTACAACGCCTTGTTCTGTCCCAGCTGACATGTGTAATTCATGGATTTAAGATGCAATAAAAAAGAAAATTACAAAAACGTGAACAAAATAGAATTTTAAAACATACTTTTATAGCGGTATCATTTTTTTTTTAATGACAAGTAACTATATCTTGTCATTCTTAACCTACCCCAATGAGTGGGGGCAGTCTTTAAGGTCACTTAGAAAGGATCAGAAGAATTCTTCATCAGAAGTTTGGAAAATGTCTCTAAACATACTGTATATTTCCCACTGCTGTGGGAAAATGGAGCAAAGCTTGGGGTTGGCAATCAGGAACTTAGAGATGTGAGAAACAGAAATGACAAGCACTGTTTTTCTTCATGCTTCCAATGAGTCTGAGAGTTTATTTAGGATTTGATTTGGTTTTCTACATATACACCAGATCCTCAGATGAACCCTGAGAGTTTTAAATGCCACTTTTGTTTGGGCTGCCTTTAGGTTTTGATGGAAGATGCTGAATGTTCTGTTTATGCTAGCTGCTCAAGAACCTGTAATCCTGTTCCACAGAAATATCTGGATAATCTCTATTATAGGGAAATGCATTAAATATTAACTTTTCTGATGTGTATCCTGCACTGAGAATGCAGAACTATTGCTATACTTGTGTTGATGAATAACTTTTAGGCTGGGACAAGGAATAAATAACTAGCATTATTTGTACATACTACTATGCTTCTAAATATGTATGATAAAATACTATGTTGCAGTGATAATTAATTTGTGCATTTTCTAAACCTGTCTGCAATGGTAGGGAATATGAGCAATCTGAAGTCCTCTTGAAAGCCAGGTAACTATGAAACAAGAAGAAATCCATGCCTTTTAAAGAATGCAGAGTAACCTAAGTAAAACATACAGGGTTTTTGAATTTGATATTTGAAACCACCAGGAATAGAACATGTATTTTTGTGCAAATCCCAGAGCTGGTGATTTGAATGTGATGAAGTTGCATATCTGATTTAGTTGTGTGAATTATGCATGCATATTTGTAGTGGCAACAAAAAGATGATTGCAGAGCATCAAAAGTACACTTCATATGTTTAACCTTGAGCCATCATTGACAATACTGTTAATATTACCTGAAAAAAAATATTATTGGTACCCTTTCATTCCTGTGGATAATTTTTTAGTCACCTTTTATAATAATTGCGGAAAACCCCCAACTGTGAATATAAGAATTCCCATACACAGTACATAGCATAAAGCAGAGTGTGTTTCTCATCAGCTTTTGATTTTGGTATAATTGGAGAATGTTTTCTATTAATCATTCTTTTCAAAGAAGAATGAGCCCTGACACAAAAAGGTTTTCTTTACCATGGGAAAAACCCACACACATTTAATTGAAAAATATATTTGTAGTATGCACACTGGATTCTTCTCTTAAGCACACTGTCTTTCTACAGCTGGGCACAGCCTTCTAAATTCGTTCCATTGTATTAAGGTTGTGTGTTGTGTGGGTTTAGGGTCTGTGTAAGTGTGCTTCTCCCTCCCAGTT
This sequence comes from Aegotheles bennettii, assembly GCA_013398125.1. NCBI lineage: Eukaryota > Metazoa > Chordata > Aves > Caprimulgiformes > Aegothelidae > Aegotheles > Aegotheles bennettii. The sequence goes on along the minus strand of VZRW01013710.1, from coordinate 15,339 downwards.
GCTTTTGGTATGCTTCTATAGTAAGTATGGCAAATATTTTCTAAATTCAGAGTAGGTGGGAAACTTTTACGTACATACCCTGTAATAATTGATTATGCATGCAGCTTCAGTTTCCTCCCCCAGCTGCACATTTGACACAGAGAATAAGGCAGTCATTTGCCAGCAAAATGAATAGTAAAATGCTTGTGTCAATTTCATAGCTTGATAACTAGACGGGGAAATGGACTGAGCCTGCTTGCCATATTGGTAGGAGTTATTTGAAAGTATATCTGACAGTGTGGTTGGTGAAATAACTTTTGTGGCATAGAAAACTGATGGCAAAAACAATAATAATAATAAATAATAATAATCATCAAGAGCTTGAGTCAGTTCTTGGGGAAATTAGACACTGTCCCAGAAGAATGTTGTGGAACTTGAGACATTTGTCCTTTTATTGAAGATACACCTTATCCTTTGGTCAGTGTTGTTACTCTCATTGTTTCTCTTCTGTCTGTCCTTCTTTAATGATAACATCTAAAGGGATCAGTGGATGCAGCTGTGTTCTACTGTATTGTTTTTTCATGATACTAACACGTCGTGGCTGGCTGTGCAGTACTTTTCTTCTACTTACAATATTTGTTTGTCCCAAAATGTATGTTTAAAATATCTGTGATTCGGAGGTGGTGATAGCTTCTTACACAGTGACTGATTTTGCTGGTCTTCTTTTTGCCTTCACCTGTTGTCTTTCGTCTTTATTTAAAGTCCCATAATATAACTCAAAATTATAAAACTACATGTTTGCCACTAGTAAGAGAGAGATCAGTGCTTGGTTTAGTAAGTTACTTTGGATAGAGAGTAAAACTGTATATATATCTTTGCACAGTGTTTTTCATTATCTGTACAAAATCTGTTTTTTATTTTAGTAACTTGTGGCTTTTAATTTGAACACATGGCTTACTGATTGATATATGTACAGTTTGATGATGCTCATCTTGAAAACATTTTTTGAGGAACGTAAGGTACTTTTTGAGGGGAAATGTTTGGGAGAGAAGGCTACTTATGTCTGCTGTAAGAATGAAAATAAAAATAGTTAGATATTCTGTGAGAGGACTGCTAATAAATGAAGCTTTTTGCTTCAGGAATTAACCTTTACTGATATTAAGCCTTGTCTTTGTATTCTAGGCTCTTTAGGATTAAAGTAGAAGTGCCATATATACAGATCAAATGTATAAAATAGTTCAAGAGAAAAATTATGATGAGAAAAATAATGAAGGGTACACAGTGATTTCTGATTGTGTTTAGCATTATAGAGGGCAGAGACAACTAATGCCCTCAGGGGTTTGATCTAAACAGCAAATAGAGGAGGATAGAAATGCTGATTTATTAAGTTACCAACTTTGGATATAGGATTTGTTGTTGGCACAAAAATGTTTGTGGAATTAGCCTAGATATAGATCAGTTAAGGCTGATGAGTGGTATTAGCTCAGTAGCTCTAGGGGAAATAGGTATTTGAATTTGAGATTTATGGAAGGATGTAAAGTACTTGGTGTGAAAGTGCTGATAGAGTAATGACATTATATAACTGCCTCATTGGAGGGGATATGGAAGCTGGCAAAAATGATGCTAATATTTAAAAAGGCCTCACACGGTACCTATAGTTTTAGAACTGAACACAATTGTAGGCATGATAATGAACAGAATCAGTAAATATGGGATAAATATGTTGTGCTGGAAAGAGCTGAAGTGGCTTTGTCTATTATATGGGTAAGCTTTAAAAGAATTTGTATTAGACATATTAATAAGGGCTATTATAGTAGACTTGGGTTTTCAGGAGAGCATTTGAGAATATGCCTTAAACTATGGTATCACAGAAAAAAAGAAAAACTCCCATTTATGGAGGAATTCACAGAGGTTTTGACAAGGTATATGCCTGGCTGGGATGGAATTATTCTTCAATTGAATTGACAGATATGAACATTAGTTGTATTGGAAGCTCTTCAGGAATTTGTTATAATACTAATAGTGGTCTGCACAGCCTCTTCCCTTCAATTAACATGAGAAAATGCAACATTCAGTTAAACAGGGTGCAGCCAGTTTCTTATGGCTCAGTTATTAAAGATCCAGTAAGTAGCAAGTGTTCTGCCTTATCTAACTGTAATGCTGCTAGTAGCCCTCAGGAGTTCCAGTTCTACAGATGATCATTTATAGACCATCACTTTTCATCTGAATATCTCTATCTCCATGGGAGATGGGATAATTGGTGGGAAGTCTACTTCAAAAACAGTGAAATCTGTTGTAGCTTGAATGTGGACACTGCTTTTAATCTTCTCCCTCAGTTTTGTGCATTTGTGAAACAAACCAGTTGCACATTTCTCATGCAAGAATTTCTGGTTGTCTCACTTTTCCTTCATTTTAGTTGTAAATCTTTCCATAGGAAGACTTATTCCTGGAAACACGAAGAATCACAGAATGGAAAATTCTGCTGCAGTTTGAACAAATTAGGAAAAGTAAGGCTTAAATAGTTTTGATGTAAGTTGTTGCCCTAGCTTGTTGATTAGTACAAAGTGAAAACAAGCCCTACTATAACATGCCTAATGTGGACTTTAACTGCTACCTCTCTTCCTCTGTTAATACCAGTCTTTATTTATGTCTATATGTTGCTGTAATGACAACAGTTTTCTTCCCAGTAACTGTTGCATGGGCTATCAGTTTTGTACAAAAGAAGCTGAATGGCTGAGTGGTGTGTGCCTGAGATTACTTGACAGACACCCAGGGTCAAATGTGACTAGAGGAGCATTTATACTGCTCAGGTACATGACTTTGAACATGGTGTGTGAAGGGCACTGTTCTAGACTCTTTTTGTCCCATAGATTAGAGTTGTTTCTAGGAATTAGGAGGAATTTTGCCTGCACAGTAGAAAATAAATATTTTCAATTAATTGAAAATTCATTGATGAATTAATTCATTAGTAAATCTAAGTACCTCTGTAATATAATATTTAGTTTCAAAGTGAGTCAACATTATTAAGACAATCTAGAATGAGATTAAATTACTCTCTGCTCAAGCTGTTTCATAAACTCAAGTAATTACTAAATTTAATGTTAAAAAGCCATTATATTTTACACAGCAGGCCTTTAAATAACTTCTGGAATTAGTTTAAAAATGTAGCATCTGTCTACAGTATAGCAGTTCCTGTACAATTATTTTCTAGAAGTGAAACAGAACTTACGTATTCCCTGCTAAACAAAATCCACAGAGTCTCCAAGGAATTAATTCCCTCTCATTCGTCACCTGGTCTTCCTTTATGGCTGTTAGTTGAAATATCTGAGTAAAATACCTAAAATCAGGTGATGTGTACTCATTTTAGTGTAAAAGTTAGGTTTGTTTGAAGTTACAGTGAAATTCTTACCGACTTCCTCAAGGGAAGAGTTTAATTGTCAATCCTTATAAAGGGAGCATACAACCCAGAACATAACATTTTGTTCTGTGTTAATGTTGTGCTGAACATATGTGTGTGTAAGCAGTTCATTTCTACAATGACTGGAAGAACAAGAGGAGCCAAAGGGTCCCAGAGCTGTCAGAATGAATAGCTAAACCAAAGCATTAGCTATAGTTGAAAACTAGAGAGTGAGTCACTACAGAGAGCTATTAAGAAGCTTTTAGTGTTGTTTCCTGTTTAAATGAGGCTTTGCTTCTATCTTTGTATCAGCTCCCTTGACTTTATAGCAGTACCAAAACACTGAAAAAACCAATCAGCTTTTAAGATAAACTAATTGTGGAAATGGCAGGCAAGGGGAAGTTATATACAGACATATACAGATCCATAATAATCTTTTTTGTTAGGAATTAAACTTTTCTGTGTCCAAGCTGAGATGTTTTCACTGCATCAGCTGGGCTGAATAAACATCTGGTCTAAATCTGTGAGGTTGAAAATATAGAATCATGGTATGGTTTAGTTGGGAAGGCATTTTAAAGATCATATATTTTTACCCCCCCTGCCACAGGGAGGGACACTTCCATATAGACCAGGTTGCTCCAAGCCCCATCCAACCTGGCCTTGAACACTTCCAGGGAGGGGGCAGCCACAAATTCCCTGGGAAACCTCTTCCAGTGTCTCACCACCCTCACAGTAAAGAACTTCCTAATATGCAATCTAAATCTACCCTCTTTCAATTTGAAATCATTCCCCCTTGTCCTATCACTCCATGCTCTTGAGAAAAGTCCCCCTCCAGCTTTCCTGTAGGCCCCCTTCAGATACTGGAAGGCTGCTCTAAAGTGTCCCCAGAGCCTTCTCTCAAGGCTGAACCATCCCAACTCTCTCAGCCTGTCTTCACAGGAGAGGTGCTCCAGCCCCCTGATCATCTTCATGGCCCTCCTCTGGACTCACTCCAACAGCTCCATGTCGTTTTTATGTTGGGGACTCCAGAGCTGGACACAGTACTCCAGGTGGGGTCTCATGAGAGCAGAGCAGACGGGGAGAATCACCTTCTTTGACCTGCTAGTCATGCTTCTTTTGATGCAGCCCAGGATACTGTCGGCTTTTTAAGCTGCTAGTGCACAGAAAATACTGATTTCAGGTGTCATCAGATGGTACTTCTAGAATCCCATTCTTCTGTTTCACTAACATTAATCACTTCTACACATGTACTTATGAATGTATGTGTTTTTTATGAAAAACTTGACCAGTAGTAATTTCAAATAGGTATATAATTTTTTATGTACAAATAATGCTTGTAATTTTTACCATGCAAAGAAACCAGCAAGAGATTCAGCCTTTATTGGATCAAGTGTCTAAAGAAGTAAGCTCAAGGTTTGGAAGCTGTATTCTAAAAGAATTTAGATTCATTTTCATTAGCAAAGCTTATTGTATCTGGCATCTTATTTTAGATTTTAAAGTGGATTTAATGTGTAAGAGTGTATTTAGGCTTATTGGACCTAAAGAGATTTTAAGATACGATGTTCCTCAGACCTGATGTCCGATAGGAGATATAATTAGCATGAAAGAAAGAGTGCATTTGTTTTTAATAATATGCTTTAAAAAAATAAATAAATTAGCACACACACAGAAACTGTTTTCTTCCTACATATCTTTGCAGCTTTGTTCTAAAACAAACACTGATCTTTTAACCTATTTTAACTCTACTTATTTTTAGTGGATGTTATATTTTACTAAAATCTTCTTCCATGTTCTTAACTCAATTTTTGTCCCCAGTGTGCTGTACAATACAACGGAGGACTTTGCTTTCATCACAATATATGTTGCTCTACCTAAGATGCTACATATGCAATGTTTAGAATTCATACATACTAAGACTTTCAGATTTTGGGGACAGTTTTGAGTGAATCCTAATTTTTAATATTAAACTATGGATATAGGCCTGAAATACAGACAATGAAGTTTAAAGCAAACAGATTGGCTGCTAGACATGGCCTAGCTATGGTGAAATAGACTGATTTACTGTAAGGAGAAACAAGGAGATTGTAGCTATTCTTATGTACTTTGCTTTTTTTAAATGTTATTTTAAAGAACATTCTAGACTAGAGATGGGTCATGCTTTCCACACTTGTAAGAAGCCTTTTGTATTCCAATATTATTATTCTTCTATCCTCTTTCTCTATGGAATGTCTCTGCATAACTACCATTAAATGGAAATTACTTGTATCTATCTAAAATAGATGTGTACTTGGAAGGTGGACTAAGCTGTTCTTTCCACATTCATAAATGAAGCTTGTACACTGCTATTTAGGTAAGTGAATTGTGCTTTAGATATAGTGGATGTATAATGGAGTACTGGATTAATTTTATTATTCTGTTAACATTATTAAAACTAATAGGTTCATGACTTCTGCCCACAGAAGTACCTATCCTTGGATCTGGCAGTTTGCTTAGTACAAGACCTGAAAGGAAAAGATGAAGTGCACATACTTTGAATAGTTTGTTTATGGTTCAGTCTTCAGCTTGATTAAAAAGGCTCAAGGAGATTATAAAGACTATAAAACCCTGAGGGAAAAAGTGAACAATATTGGTGCCCAAGTTAACTTTTCCTCCGTTTTACCAGTTGGAGGAATGGGGGCTGACAACGTATATCAATGGAGGCACACAACGTGTATCAACTTTTGGCTATGTGGCTGGTGTCATTGTGAGGGATTTGGCTTTTATGATGAGGGGACCTTCTATGAGGACTATAGCCTGCTAGAGAGAGATGGAATCCAGCTGCCTAAAAGAGGAAGCGGAATCTTTGACAGCAGGCTGACCAGCTTGTTGAGGTGAGCTTTAAACTGAAGGACTCAGGGAGCAGGTTCCAAAATGGCAATGCTCATGCCACTAGAACCAACTGGGGAATAAGCCAGGCCAACCAGAGCAGTGAAAAAGGTTCCTTATCTGCCTCCCTAGATGGGAATCAAAAGACCAACTGCCTGAAGCGTATATGTACTAATGCACACAGTCTGTGAAACAAAAGGGAGGAACTGGAGCTCCATGCCCAGTCAGAAAGTTACAATGTCATAGGAATAACTAAAACATGGTGGGACAACTCACATGACTAGAGGATTGTGATGGATGGTTATAGGCTGTTTTATAAAGACAGGGAGGAAGATGTGGGGAGCTATGCTCTATATTAAGGAGAACCTTGGATGCATAGAAGTCAAATACCGGTGATTGTGGAAGGCCTGTCGAATGCCTCTGGGTCAACATCAGAGGGGTCATCTCCAAGAGGAATCTTACTGTAGGCATCTGCTACTGACCCCCAAACCAAGAGGACAAGGCCAACAAAGCAACATTTGGGTCACTTAAGCAACCTTCAGGTCAACAAAACCTGGTTCTTATGGGTGACTGACTAACCAGATTTTAGCTGGAAGAACAGTACAGCAATTCATGTGTCATCCATCAAGTTTCTGGAATATGTAGAGGACTGCTTCCTCATACAAATGTTAGATGTGCCAACCAGGAATTGAGCACTGCTGGACTTGCTACTCACAAACCAAGAAAACCTGCTTTGTAATACCTCGGTTAGTGACAGCCTTGGCTGCAGTGATCATAATATTGTGGAGTTTGGGATCCTGCTGCGCATGCTGAAGGTTTTAGACAAAGGTTTAGGCCAAGACAAAGCTTTTAGATTTTAGGAGAGCAAACTTCAGCTTGCTTAGAGCTCAGTTCCATGGGAAGCTTCCATGGAAGACAAAGGAGCTAATGAATGCTGAAGTTTTTCAACAACACTTTCCTAGAAACACAAAACCAGTTCATCCCCTTTGAAAGCAAGGGAAGCAGGTGGAGCAAAAAACCCCATTGGCTTAACTGCGAGCTTCTGGGTCTGCTCAAAACTAAATGAGCAGTGTACCAGAGATGGAAAAGGGGAGTAATACCCTTGAGAATTACAAAAGTATTACCAAGACATGCAGAGATGCAGTTAGAAAAGGAAAAGCTCAGCTTGAATTGAAATTGGCCAGAGATGTCAAAAACTACAAGAAAGGGTTCTTCAGATACATAAACAATAAACAACCAGGAGGAGAATATTGGCCTGCTGTTAAACAGGAGAGGTGAATTAGTCACCAACAATGCTGAAAAGACAGAGGTTCTCAATACTTTCTTCACCTTTGCCTTTACCAGTGCTGTTGGATCCCAGGCCATGGGAACAAAAATCCAGGTTGATGCAAACACTGACCCACCGTCAGTGAAGGAAGAGTTGGTCTGTGAATGTGTGCAGGAGCTTAACCCATACAAATCAATGGGCCTGGTTGCCATCCGCCTGAGGGTGTTAAGAGAGCTGGCTGATGACATTGTGAGGCTGCTCTCCATAATCTTTGGGCAGCTGTGGAGATAGGAGGACATCCCAGAACACTGGTAGAAGACTAATGTCACCATCTACAAGAAGAGTTCAAAGGAGGAGCCAGGTCCATAGGCCCATCAGCCTTATTTCAGTTCCTGGGAAAATTTATGGAACAAATCCTCCTGGGGTCTGTCACAAGTCAATTGAAGCACGTGATTGAGAAAAACCAATGCAGATTCATCAGGAGCAAAACATTCTTGACAAACTGATCACCTTCTGTGACAAAGTAACCTGCTTGGTTGATGCAGTGCAAACGGTGGACATTGTCTACTTGGACTTCTCCAAGGCTTTCGATACGGTTCCCCACAGCCTCTTAGAGAAACTGATGTGCTACGGTCTAGACAAGTGGTCTGTGCGGTGGGTGGGAACCTGGCTGACTGGCCACACCCAGAGGGTGGTGGTAAGTAGTTCTTTTTCAAACTGGCAACTGGTCACAACCAGGGTCCCCCAGGAACCAATACTGGGCCCAACACTGTTTAATATCTTCATAAGTGACCTAGACTTTGGGATCAAGTGCACCCTGATGCAATCTGCAGATGACACCAAATTGAGTAGACACTCCAAAAGGGAGAACCACCTTCCAGGAAGACCTGGACAGGCTGGAAGAGTGGGCTAACAGGAACCTTGATGAAGTTGAACAGGGACAAGTGTAAGGCTGTGCACGTGGGAAAACAAACCCAGGAGTGAGCACAGACTGGGACCTACCTGGCTGGAGAGTAATCCTGTGGAAAGGGACCTCGGCAATAAGCTCAATATGAGTGAACAATGTGCTGCAGCAGCAGAGAAAGCCAACAGGATGCTGGGTCTCATCAACAAGAGCATCACCAGCAGAGATAAAGATGTCATCATCCCACTCTACTCAGCACTTGCCAGGCCACACCTGGAATACTGTGTTCAGTTCTGGCCTCTGCTATACAAAAAAAAAGGTGCGGACAGGTTGGAGAGGGTCCAGAAAAGGGCCACAAAGATGGTCAAAGGACTGGGAAGCCTGCCGTGTGAGGAAAGGCTGAGAGAAATGCATTTGTTCAGCCTTGAGAAAAGAACTTTATTGCCATGTTCCAGTACTTAAAGGGTGGCTACCAAGAAGATGAAGACTCCCTTTTTACAAGGAGTCACATGGAGAAGACAGGAGGTAATGGGTGCAAGTTACTCTTGGGGAGATTGGACACCAGAAGAAAATTTTTCACAATGAGAACAGTTGGACATCAGAATAATCTCCCCAGGGAAGTGGCAGATTCCCCAGCACTGGACACTTTTAAGACTCATCTTGACAGGGTCCTGAACCATCTCATCTAAACCGTGTTCTTACCTAGAAAGGTTGGATGAGATGATGCTTGTGGTCCCTTCCAGTGTGGCATTCTATGATTATTTGAGTAGGCCCAGAAACAGAAATAATGTTTCTCTTGGAAATACATTGTTGTTTGAGAACATCCATTTGTGCACCAATCTCTGTCTTCCTCAGAAAAGGAGGGAAGAGACACTCTTGTTCAGAATGTACTTTTGAAAAATAGCAATATTTCTGAAGACAGGTGCACTGTGGTACTGGATGGACTGAATTGTTGCATTTGCTTATTTGAAATGTGTGATATGAGATTACTTCTTTTATTTAAAGTCTGTGCTGCTTGAATCCTGCTGACCCAAAGAGAGAGTCTGGGGTTAAGTTTCCTTCCCACATATGAGTATTCCAGCACAAATTCTAGGAGACAGTTCTGACTTATGTTTTTTAATCAATGCATGCCATCATGTAAATATATATATATTTCAAATATATGCTGTTATTGCAGTCTTTGTGAATATGGATGATTAGCCCCCCATACGTATCAGTTGACTAGAAAAATAGCAACATGACAGGTATGTGTTTTTAAAATGTGATACTTGTAATAAGGCAGTCCTTAGTGGTGTGGGGAGGATGGTGAAACTGACTCTAGAAAATGTTGTGTAAATAGGCAGAGATACTGTTCTTTACTTAATACTGCTACACTTTCAGTGTTCTTTTTTCTGCAAATATTTACATGCTCAGTATGGGATATTTGAAAAATATCCAGTTAGTGTTATTAGCAGAGTGCCTTATGTTTGCAATCAGACCCTAGAAGGACAAGTAATGCATGAAGGATGTAGAAGTTTAGTGGCATTCTGAATCAGGTCACAGTATATTTTTTTGTGTTTGCTAATAAACTCTGGCAAACTTGGTATTTGAACAACATAAACAGGAAGTTATAAATTTAAATAAAGGTTAAAAAATCATGTCCTAGATTTTCATCTGGATTTTGTTACCAGTCTTAAGATGCTACCCAGTGCAACAGCATGCAGCATGGGAAATCTGATAATGTTGTGAATCTTTCAACCTTATGCATTCTAATCTGAGCATGGTTTCCTGTAGTATTGCTGATATGCCAGATAAAACAAGACTGGATCCAAAATCAACCTCTGTTATAAATGGGTGCTCTCTGTTATCCCTATTTGTCCTGTAATCCAAGATTAACTGTTTTCTATCACAAAGGGAAAATCATTATTGCATTCAGTTTTGTGTGTAGACTTGCTTCCAGATGATAAGCAATTGCAGTTTACATGACTGTTTAGTTCAAGTGCAGTTAAGTATTATTTTATGCTACTTTTAAGTGTAGAAATACTTTTATTCAGAGCAGCATCTTCAGGGTAACTAACTGCTTTCATGTTTCTTCAATGGCAGTAAAGCTTTTCACCATGATAATGAAATTACTGTGATTTGACTTCCTCAAAGTAAGCATTTTTTTTTAATTTAGTTGAAATTATGTACAATAGATTACATCGTCTGTAGAATTAAACTTCAGAGAAAAATTTGGTATGAAGAAATAAAACTTTTTATTTTGCTGTCTCTGAGTCCTGAATAGAATTTGTGAATAAAATACCAAGATCTGTTCCCTTTCTTCCTTTTTTTTTCTGCCTGGGCAGACTTAAATCAGAAGTTTAGATGTGAATTCCAAAATCAACATTTAATTATTACACTGAGACAGCTTTGGTGTCTTTCTCCTCTAAAATATATAGAGTTACACAATGGTCCCCCATCTCACTTAAGGATTTTCATATTTGTAAAGAATCAAGAGATTTTTGAGAGGAATGCTGCTCTCTGCTATGCTAGAAGTGTCTTAATGTTATATTTCTCTAACAATTCAGTAAGGCATTTCAGAAGTATAACCAAAAAAAAAGAGAACTACCACAGAAACTCATGTCACTGAGACATAAAGTGCTGGGAGAAGTATCTATACCAGTCAACATTAGACATGTAGCTTGATTAGAGAGGTATTCTTTCTGTCAATCGTTAATATAGTTATTTTGTTTCATACAGCACTTCAGAGTACAATTCTGAGGTTTGTCTTCTGAAGGAGACCTGCTCCTATCTAAAGAGAGAGATTAACTGTCCCCAATTTAGACACTTACTTTATTGTCTGATGCCCTGATGGTGTTAGAAAAAAGGGCAGGTGATGAAAAAACATACAAGTGAATAGTGAATTATATATTTAGTAATTGAGACCAATAGTGTATAGGTACATGAACAAAGAAAGAATGGCAATGAGAAAAATATTGATGAAGTTACAATATCGAAAGACTAGACTGGTCTAGTCTCCATGGCTAAAAAATCATGCTTCATTTTGTTCTGTGGACCAAATTAGTATTCAAGAATTCACAGGAGAACAGGTTGAATAAGGAAAGTAAAAATACCTACTCATTCCCTCCCCTCAACTAGTTTGGAATTTGGGCCAGTGTCCTAGGAGATGGCAAACATGGATTTAAATCCTTCTGGGCAAGAATGGGTAAATTCTGTATACTGAATCTATTCTGTTTGTTGGATCAATGTATTTCTGAAGCCTTATTAGATGTGGAAGAGTGACAAAATTCACAAATCATGTACCACTTGGTGGAAGTGACAGTAATTGAAGTCTTAGAAAATGAGCAATACTTGTAGTATGGCTAAGACTGAAGTTGAAATAACCAGAACTAAAACAAGGCAGAAACTGACACCTACTTTTGTAAACTCAAATCTTGCTTTTTTATCTTTAGCACTGTCATTTTTGAGTACTACAGGATGGCCATATTTTGTCTTTATCTTGCTACAGGTACTTCAGGCAAGCAAAAGTTTATATGACATACAAAGTGATACAACGAAAAGTTTTCATTGGTAAAACTGGTAACAGAAACCAGCTACCAATGTGTTCTGTAGCCACTTTATTACACAGCTATATTCAGTGAGATTTAGAGAGACATTGTTTTAATTTGCTTTATAGATCAGCTTTTCTGTAAAGAAATTGCATCAGTAAAATATTACTTGCAGCTGTAGTTACAGTTCAGTGATATTAAGGATTGCTATTATGAAAGGAGGGGGAAGCATATTTCTAGTTCTCATTTTGAATTCAGGAAATAAGTATGATTGCAATGTTTGTACACCCAAAGGGAGGTAAAAGCAGGAAACCCTCATTCTTCTCATAGTGGAACAGTGTCAAAATGATAGTTTACATCCTGTAATAATTAATTTTCATCTGATCTAGATAATGCAGACAATTCTGCATGCACATAAAGAAGTTGAGGTCTGTAAATTATTCCATATGCTATAGGGTTACAGTGTCAGGGAAGAGATGATGAGAACATAGCAGCATTGATATAGTGAGAACTACATGCCTAGGAACTCAGGATGGCAGAAAAAGAAGACTTTCAAATGTTGCTGTGGGAAGTTTATTGATTGATTTTTTTTTTCCCAACTACTTTGTTTTCTATCTTTCTGAAAAAATAAATTAGCCCAAGAAATCAGGATCATATCTGGAACTTGGCTTCTGTATTTATAAGGCAAAGATAGTAACTAATGCCAAGTGATGATGTCTTAATTTTCTGTATTATTACTAGACCAGCTTTAATGCATCTAAGTTTGCAAGAACTGGGATATAAACCAAATCTGCTAGAACACACATCACCAGTAGACAACTTTTCATACCTATTCCCATATTCCATTCCTCTCCTTTCCTCTCCTCTCAAGTGGGAAAGGGTTCAGTTCTTTTCTCAAATCTCCAAGGGCACAAGATCTGATCAGTGTTTTTGGAAACCTGATTTTATGTTGTAAAACAGGAATGTTGTGTACAGAAAGAAAAAAATGATGGCATTTGTGTAGCATAACAAAACCGGAGTCATCTTGTGAAAGGAGCAGCTGTGATCTCCATTACCTTCAGAGAATAGGTGTGGTTCATACTTACTACCTTACTACATTTGTGTAGTTTTATTTGAAAGGAACTTGGCTATCTTGCCACTGAACTTCCATAAACAAAATATAACATAGCTGTTTTCTGTTGAGATTTTCTTGTACTTTGTTTCTAAAGCTGAGCCAACAGAGGATTCTGTAGTCTATATTACTAATCCCCAAACTTTTGGAAACTTGAATTATGTTTCAGTTCATTATTCCACATCCATTTAAATTAATGTCCTTTTTTGTTCAGAACCTCCCCATATCCAAAGCCAAAGCGGTTTGGTCTAAGTTAGTCTGTGGTATTTTAGTACATCAGTCTCATGCCTAAGGAGCAGTATGAGGCTTATAGGAAGGGATAAGGTTATGTATTAGACCAAGTAGTTTACTGAGGGAAAATGAATGAGATTTTTGGGTTGCACAAATCTTCCTTAGATACTAAAAAAAGTTACCTTAATAATGCCTTTATCTCATCAAAAGACACAGGAAAAAAGTTTTAAGTTTCTGCAGCTTGTAACAGTAGAAATTGTTTGAAACCTCAGTAAATACTTATGAAGTGACATTTGTGATCTTCTTATAGCCATCTTCCCTTGGTACAGGACTCTATTCAGGAAAACATGAGAAATGACTTTCAGACTGGGGAGGTAAGGCTTATAGCGGTGGCAAGATCTTTAAAGAGATGGATGGGTGTAGTCTGAGGGAGAAATGAACATTTCAGGAACATGAGTTTAGAAATCTTCTTAAAGGCTTGTGAATACTGACGCAGGTCTATTATGGAGAGAAGTTACCTTTAGTGCATGCTATAGATCTGTCTAGGCATTTAATTAGTGTGTATGTGTAATTATTTTCCCTCTGGGTGCTATTGCTATGTGTGCTATGCAGGATGTCCCATATATTTTGTCTAAGGTACTCTCAAAAATAGTGTCTTTTAAATATTCCCACCGTATTCCTGGTGGGATTAAAAAAGCAAGGCAACTGTTTGTCTGTGGCCTCTGCAAAGACATATATATTCAGAAAGTAAAAAAATACTCAGTCTTTAAAACTCACGTAGTAATCTAGGTTAAAATGGCTAGACTTTGTCAGGGAGGTTGTTCTACTACCTGTGATGTTACATAAACAGCCTTTTTGGGAGCATGGAATGACTGCAGTTACAGTCAATGATGTGTTGAACATTATAGATGAAGGACACTGAAGTTAAGCTGCGTTTGACAAAGTCAACAAGTCAATAGAGTACAGATAACTCTTCCTTCCCTCCTGTATTTGAGTAGTGGTAAGTGCAGACATGCTGTGAAAGTGCAAATAAAGTGTGTTTCTCTGCAGGTAAGCTCAGTGCAACTCCTAGATGAAATATACCTAGGCTGTAGTTCTGATATATGGCAGCTCTAGCTTAAACTAGGCATGCTCATTTGTAACATGATGCATACACAGGAAGTCTTCCTGGCACTGGATTCAGTGTTCTATATATTGTGTTAAAAGTTGTAGTGTTTTATGCAAACATGTTATTTTTACATAAATGTTCATGTACACATAAATATATATTCATACAATTAAGTACTAATCTATATATAGTCTATACTACTTGAGTATAATATATCTATTAATCACTGTATTCAAGGAATAGTGTGGCTGTTTTATGTATAAACCAAACTAAATTAAAATAAAGAATTTATTAGTTTAAGCTTAATCTATTTCTTGAGCTATTATTTTTAGTGTCACATAGTCAAAGAGTTACTGGTAGTGTATATTAAGTAGTAGTGACATTAGAATATTCTAAAGACTGACAGTTGCTTACCAGGGAGTGTGGAGATGTGGAGAAAAAAAGCACTAGCAGTTAAAAGACTGAAATTCAAGACCTTTGATTTTGTGCCTGCCTTGTTACAAAGTGCATGGAGGCTCTGTTACTCAATCAATACCTAGCACCCAGGTAACTCACCCAAAGCAGGTACGCTTAAAATGTAACACATTTTTCAGTTCTATTTATGGTGCAGTTTGGAATGCTGATTGGCTTGACCAGCAACTGAGAGCTTTCAGACCACTGTTAAGATGCCATTTTGTGACTTAGCAACATCAAAACGGTAATTCTTTGACTAGCTAAATCCCATTTATGCATCAGGCAATCATTTAGTAAAATTAAGCTGGAGGGCCATTTGTATTAGCATATAGGTCTTCCTTAGTATTCTATAGTATTTTTATCTAGGCAAGAAAATGAAATATGACCTGCTAAATATTGTGTGCTTTTTGAAAAGAAAATGGAGTCAGCATAACAGGCTAACCATTCATTCAGTCATGGCCAGAAAGTCATGGCCAAGAAAGCTGGGGAGGGACTTT
>VZRW01013709.1:10107-78762 GCA_013398125.1 Aegotheles bennettii | reverse complement strand
CACAGTACTCAAGGTGGGGTTGTGCCAGTGGGAAGTAGCCATAGAGTGGGAAGGAAGGGGAAAAAGATGACACCATAACTATGGTTCATGGATTAAAGAAGAAGAGTGTGTTCCAGATCCTTCCTTGATTCCATAAAAAATAATCTAGACTGGATTATATTTTATATTCCGATCTACCATTTTGTCTCAGTCAGACAAGATAGAATAGGCTACCCACCTGCTCTTAGTATCCCAGCACCAAAAATGCCTTTTGTCTATCTTCAGTATGAACCAAAGCTTTGTTAATTCTACCCAATGCAATTTGTATGTTTGACATAGGCAACGATGAAAGGAATAGCATGAGAGCTCTAAAATATGTCTCCACACATTATTCTCAGAATGAATAGCTTGTGCAATATCTGCAATTTTATGTCTGTCACATTTTGAAAACTGCTAAGAATCCAGTTCAAGTATCTATAATAGGGTAGTGGGTAGAGGTATCAGTGTTGTAGTTAGGCTTCATAAAGTCATACATGAGGCACATCTCTAGATGAATTTGGAAAAATTTTCTTCTTTGGTTATGAGATGATTACATTGTTTATGTATTTCACTTGGAAGAGGCATTTAAATTAATCAACAGTGTTGACATCTGCCAAATACATGTCAATGTTGTCACTTAAAATTGTTTATTTTCATGAACCGTGTGCATTGCTGTGATTTTTTATCACAAACTACTGACAAGAGAAAACATTCTGGTTTTCTTACATTCGTATCAGAGTGGGATTAGAATAGGCTCCAGACAACAAGACTGATTACCCCATTGCATCCCATGATTCCCTTGGCTTTTGTGTATGATAAACTAAACTAAGCATAATGCTGCTCATCCAGTGATAATCTAATCATTTCTTATACCTGCTCTTCCATTGGTTTAGCCTGGAACATTCAGGCTTTTTGTAAGAATCTCAGTGTTTCTACTGGAAGACAGGTAACTCAGGAAACAGTAAATACTGATACACAGATTCTAGGAGGCATAATGTTATTAATTTTTCAACTGTGGATGGCTAGAGGGTACTATGTTGTAACATGTTATCTGAGATATGATTCTCCTGTATAAATCATGAGAGAAAAATTATAAATAATTGTATTAGGTCTGGCTGAAATGGAGTTAATTTTCCCCATAGCAGCCCTCATAGTGCTGTGTTTTGCGCTTACATCTAGAAGGGTGTTGATAACAGACCAGTGTTTTGTCTGATGCTGAACAGCAGTCACATAGCACCAAGGCTGTCTCTCAAAAATTCCCCCATTCCTCACCAGTGGGCTGGGGGTGGGCAAGATTTTGGGAGGGAACATAGCCAGGACAGCTGACCCAAAATGACTAAAGGGATGTCCCATAGCATATGATGTTTGCTCAGCAATAAAAGCTAAGAGAAAGGAGGAGAAAGGAAGAGGAGGTGTTCATTATTTATGTTGTTTGTCTTCTGGAGCAACCGCTATGCATACTGAAGCCCTGCTTCCTGGGGAGTGGCTGGACATCACCTGCTGATGGGAACCAGAGAACAAATTCTTTGTTTTCCTTTGCTTCCATGTGTGGCCTTTGTTTTTGCTTTATTAAACCTCTTTTTATCTTGATCCATGAGGTTTTTCCATCTTACTTTCTCCCCTCCCCACCCCGTCCTACTAAGGAGGGGAGTGATGCTTGGTGGGTACCTGGCACCCAGCCAAAGTTAACCCACAACAGAAATTTATTTTGTTTTTTTTTAATTCAGATAAGCAGATGCTTAGTATTTACAAAGCATAGCAGATGTTGAAGCCTTGCTTGAAATGCTTTAGGATAACTGGATAATGCTATGAAATGCATTCATCACAGAGCTCTCAAGACTGTGTATATGCTTTTTACAAACTGTTGACCTGAACTGTGGAAATGTTCCCTGCTGTAGACATCTACCTCACGATTCCTGATTTATGAATGGTGCTTGTGAGTATTAAAGTTAAAACATGAAGAAACTGTTTGCTCACAATATTTTTAGCTTCTAATTTAATAATAAAAAGAAAAAAACCCAGTTGTCAATGATAAATGGTGGTTTAGACATATTGCTAACATCACAAAGCCTAAAGTGAGACAGAAAAACAATGCAGCACTGCTAGATTTTTATGTGGGACATAGACATTAGGAATTAAGCTACTTGTATTGAACAGAACTGTACAGGCTGTAGACAGATTCAGTCTGGGAAGAAGGATAACACAGAGAGCAGCTGCAACAAAGTAATGAAAGAAAAGCTGAGCAAGGGAGAACTCCTACTTGGAAATACTCTGTCTTTTAATTAATAAGAGAATCAAATATCAATCCTTTTCCACTGCAATTCTATGGAATATCAACTTTAGAAGAGTTGTTTAACTCGAGGGAAAAGGCAGTGAGTAATCAATGTAAAATACTTTTTTTTTTTTTTAATATTACATGGAATAGAAATACCAGTCTCTTCATTTTAGTATTGTACATTGATCTAATGACACAAAGGCAGCCAGCAGAGAAATGTGTCTGTAGTTTCTGAAGACGCAGCTGTAGCTCACGTCGTTGCCTGTGATGAGTGGTTATATATAAGGTACCTAAGGTAGATAATTCCAACCAACATTGTTGCCAGAGCTACAGATGATCTATGCAGAGATTCCAGAGGACTGGTACTAACAAACAGAATATTATTATCTGAGACACTGCTACCATAAAGAGCCAGACAAAAAGTATACAGGTTAAAAAAAAACAAATACACTTACATATTCTCCCTGGTTTTCTTTACAGAACCATAGAATTGTTGAGGTTGGAAGGCGCCTCTGGAGATCGCCAGGTCCAACCCCCCAGCTCAACAGGGATACCTAGAATCAGTTGCTCGGTACCACGTTCAGACAATTTTTGAGTATCTCCAAGGATCCCACAACCTCTCTGGCCAACCTGTCTGTACCAATGCTCAGTCTCACAGTAAAAAATTGTTTCCTGATGTTCAGAAGGAACCTTCTGTGTTTCAGTTTGTGCCTGTTGCCCCTGGTCCTGTCACTGGGCACCACTGAAAAGAGCCTGTCTTGTATCTTCTTTCACCCTCTCTCAGTATAGGGAAAATATTATATTATTAAAGTAATAAGATCATTTTAGAGTGAAATTTACAGTAAAGAAAAAAAACCCTCATAATACAAAATGGCTATAAGTATGTATATCCATGAATATGCATTTTATCCTTATTTTTTTCTTCTCCCATTTCAGCAGTGTCCAGCCATAGGAGATTGTCATCTTATATTTGACTATATCACTGTCAGTCTCTCATTATACTTGAACCTAAAGCAATATACATGCTTGAGCCAGTGAGATGCAACCATATAGCACCATCAACTCCCACCTGAAAGACACAGCAATAGTGAAGGCACCTTGTATTTCATGAAATCATTGCTTCTTTTCCCATGTAAGGACAAAACTGTGACTACAAATTTTAATTTTTTAATAATGTAGGGGGTGTTGTAATTGTTAATACCAGGAGAGTGATTAAACACTGTGTTCAAGACAGTAGGCATTCTTGGCTTTTTTTTACATCTTCCCAAATACTGTTGATGCTTATGATGTTACCTGAACTCTTTTCTACTCTTCTTTCAGTTTCAAAGTTTAAACTTTTAAGATACTTCCATCACTAACAAATTATGTTTGTTGGATATCAGAGCTATGTTGCTCTTTTTATCTTTAATAAAATGCTTCTGTCAGTAGGTCTGCATGTCTCTTCAGTAACAGAATTTGGTTTTAATTTTAATAGAATTTTATTTTCTTGATGAAGTGTATATTTTATATCAAATGCAAACTTTTGTTCTGAGTATACTTGACAAAAGCAATAGCAGGATTCTGCAAGACAGGCATTCATTCAAAGCATTTCCTTTGCTAACTGTGGATGACAACACAATTGAGATCAACAGGCTTCCCAGCCTTTGAGTTCCATGGCCTTAATAATGCCATCCAACTAGCAAGAGAGATTTTTTAAATTGTTCATACATCAGGAGAAAGTACATAGCTTGATAAATAAATAAAGTTTTGGGTTGTTGTTTTCCTTGATGTGTAAAGTTCAAAGATATTCATTTCAAATAGAGAACTGGCATCATGATTAAAGCACAATGTATGCTGCATTATTTGTCTAGAGGTAGAAATTCAGGAGACCGGTATCACACAAAGACATAAATATTGAACAAATAACTTAGCTCTGCATTCTTTAGAAGGTTGATGTTATGTGTGTATTGGGGATTTTTGAAAGAAATATGAGTTGGAATAAACTTTTGTTCATGCTCTCAATCTGCTCCCACTATTGTCTCAGTAAAACTGTCCCTGGCTGACTCACAAATGCAGTAAAGCAACATTTTTGGTAATCATACCTACAGGTAAGTACTACTGCAAATACTTTGTGGATGGTGGACTACAAAGAAAAACAAAGAATCTTGTTTATCAGAGCAAATTAAGTGGGAAGGGGATGAAACCAGGCTTGATAGAGATAAGTCTGGGGGTGGCACAGCAAGGTTTGAGGGATGGTGTGCTAGTGAGGTACTTCGGTCTGCTGTCTCAGTGGAGGTAGGAGATGAAGAGCCATGTGGCAGCAAAGACACAAGGGTTATGGCAGGGTTAGAAACCACAGAAGCACGTGAGAATGGTCAGGTAGGAATTAGGGATTTTCCCCTCAGAAAAGTGGTGGTATCAATAGCCCAACAGAAGTGCGTGCACACCATTGAAAACAGCATGGGCAACAAACAGGAGGAGATGGAAGCCATTGTGCAGATGGAAAACTATGATTTAATTGACATCATGGAAACATTGAGGGATGGCTCACCCAACTGGGGTGTTGCAATGGGTGGCTATAAACTTTTCAGAAGAGATAAAGAAGGAGGGGCAGTGAGGTGGTCCTGTATGTTAGGGAGAGTTTTGATTGTCTAGAGCTTAATGATGGTGACAATTGGGTTGATTGTTTATGGGTAAGTAACAGAAGGAAGGCAAACAAGGCAGATATCATGGTGGGAGTTATAGACCACCCAACCAGGATGAAGAAGCAAATGAAATATTCTATAAGCAGCTAGGAGCAATCACTAGCCCTTGTTCTCATGAGGGACTTCAACTTATCAGAAATACAATACAGCAGAGAGAGAACAGTCTAGGAGGCTCCTGGAGTGTGTAAAAGATGATCACTTCCTGACACAGCTGATGAGTGAGCCAACAAGGGAAGGTGCCCTGCTAGACCTGATGCTTGTGAACAGAGAAGTACTTGTGGGTGATGTGATGGTTGGAGTCTGTCTTGGGCATAGCAATCAAGAAATTATAGTTTTCAATTCCTGGAGAAGCAATGAGGGGGATTAGCAGAACTGCTATCTTGGACTTCTGGAGGGCAGACTTTGGCCTGTTTAGGAGACTGGTTGATGAAGTCCCTTGAAGGGCAGTCCTAAAGGGGAAAGGAGTCCAGGAAGGATGGACATTATTCAAGAAGGAAGTCTTAAAGGTGCAGGAACAGGTCATCCCCATGTGCCGAAGGATGAGGCAGCAGGGAAGAAGACCGTCTTGGCTGAACAGAGAGTTTTTCTGGAACTCAGGAAAAAAAGGGAGAGTTTATGAACTTTGGAATAAGGGATAGGGAATGCAGGGGAGGGACTAAAGAGATGTTAGGCTATGCAGGGAAAAAATTCGAAGGGCCAAAGCCTGGTTAGAATTTAATCTGGCTACTGCCATAAAAGACAATAAAAAAATATTTGTATAAATATATTAGTAACAAAAGGAGGGCTAAGGAGAATCTTCATCCTTTATTGGATGCAGGGGAAACATAGTGACAAAGGATGAGGAAAAGGCTGAAGTACTTAACACCTTTGTCTCAATCTTTAGTAGTAAGACCAGTTGTTCTCTGAGTACTTATCTCCCTGTTCTGGAAGGCAGGGACAGGGAGTAGGCAGAGGAGACTCAGGGGAGACCTTACCGTTCTTTACAACAACCTGAAAAGAGGTTGTAGCGAGGTAAGCATCGGTCTTTTCTCCCAGCTAACAAGTGATAGGACAAGAGGAAATGACCTAAAGTTGTGCCAGGGGAGGTTTAGATTGGATATTAGGAAAAAATTCTTCACCATAAGTATTGTCAATCTCTGTAACAGGCTGCCCAGGAAAGTGGTTGAGTCACCATCCCTGGAGGTATTTAAAAGACGTGGTTTAGTGGTAGACTTGGCAGTGCTAGGTTAACAGCTGAACTTGATCTTAAAGATCTTTTCAAACTTAAATGCTGCTATGATTCTATAAGGTAGTAGTGAGTCTGCCTGAATCTTGAGTCCCACTGTGTTTGTGTTCTCTGTCAGATACCTGAAAGTGTATCCACGTTCCCCTTGTGTATCATCTGGATCAATCCTCTTATGAACCCAGTTCTCCCAGGGTACTGAGAAACTAGTAGGCCTGGACTTCGAAGGTTTCTCTAACCAACTGATTTATAAGGTATTTACTGAATCAATGTATTTAAACCTAAAACCTATTAGAGGCATTTCTACTCTGTCTTCCTTCTAGTTTTCTTTTTGAATCCTACCATATTCATGGAGTTTTTGAATATGAAAATCAAATCTCAAGAGAGCTTGGTAATAATTTCATTTTGGCTGGAGCTAGCTCTTATTCTGTTTGATAATGCAGAAGAAATTATTTGTCATGTAATCAGTGAATAAAAGACTCCTTTTAGAAATCACTAATATTTATGGCTTTTTATCTCAGGCACTAGATGCAAGATTTACCTGTGCTATCAGAATTTATATGGAAATAAGACCACTGTGGCATTTCCATACTGTATCTAGTTACTTCTTGTTTAAGAAGAAATAGAAACATCACATGTGACAATCTGACTGCTTTGACAAACATTCTCTAAAACTACTTGAACTCTGACAGGGCAAGAAAACTGTCAGAGTATTTTATTTACTCTTAAACTAGATATGACTTAAAATACAATTTCGTCTTTAGAACCAGCTATTTAGTTGGAAGCTCAGAAAGTTCTTTGAAAAATGGTATATTTATTAAATCAGATGCTGGTGAATATCTGCATTTCTGCTGTACCGGTCAAGGCTTAGATGGCTCGTATTTACTGCTCTCTTTGAATACAACATAGAGAGCTTTAACATCCTGCTGTTGGATTTTCATTAAAAGCACAAAGCAGTATGACTCTTCACCTTCTTTCTGATGTTATTTAGCTTGTAGAGTTGTCTTGCTTTCACCTAGTTGATCTTTTCAGAACTTTCCTTCCATCAGAGTGAATGGAAGTAACCTTTACTATAATTGGCATTTCTTGGAAAAGAGGAGGCCATTTTTCAGTGGATAATAAACGATGTTAATCTTCTGATTCCTCCCATAATATATAGCATCATCTTTTAAGACAAGCAAAAAACAATAATTCAGAAAAAATAATTAGAAGCAAAATTGCTTCTGAGCATTTCTGTTTCCATGAAAACCTTTCTCACATTTAGTTTTCTATTGGATATATCTAATCTAATCATCAGCTGTCACTAAGTAATTGAGTAGCCTTGAGTTTGAACTGTTACAGAGCCAGTGATACATGTCTGTTCCAGTTGTTTTTGCCTTCAGAAAGAGATGGTTTATATGTAATTGCTCTAGGTGGTTGAACATTCAAACTTGCTTTGCTTGCCAGATCTATATATGTGCATATGTGTGTGTGAAATCAGTATCAGAGCATACTGCAGTATTTTTTATTCCGTTTAGACATACATTCATCTTTTGAATAACTCATTTATATCATACAGCAAAACACTCTAAAGACTGATGATGCCTGAAGGGCTTTTTATCATTCCTTTTTTTTGTCCTCCTGATGCTTCATTGCTTATCATCATTCAAAGCTTTGATGCCAAAATCCTTATTAAGCTTGCAATCTTGTTGAAGCCCTCAAAACATTTCACTACTTATTTCCAGTTGTTTCCATAATCAAGTTCCTGTTCTTTTATTGTGACATCCATAATCTACTTTATCTCTCTGCTTTCCTCTTCTCATACCTCTGAATGATCTTAGGATTTAGGAACACAGAACTCAAAGGGACATCCCTGTCTGTAAATAGTCTCCAAGCCTGCAGGTGATAAGATCACATGACCACTGGCTGAATTTCCCTCTTCCTCCTTTTCCAGAGCATTCCAGTCATGCAAGCTATCCCACTATGTTTCTGTAATTGCAATGAGATCATGGCCCTGTGACCGCCCACAGATCTTTAATTCATCCTGTTTATTCCCCATGCTGCATGTGTTGGTATACAGGCATTTCAGAGAGGGAGTCAAGCACATGTTTCCTTAGAAGGGTGCAAAAGGATACTCCATATCCATACAGACCCCTGGTGTGCTTAACCTTCTGGTTCTCATCTTGGGAGTCAGCTAAGGAGCATTTGTCACATCTCTGGTTGGCCTGGTGTATTCCCCAACTGGACATAATAGCAAGAGGATTGTCATTTTGGACTCCACACCTCAAGTCCTTCAGTTTAAAGTTGACTTCACCAAGTTGGCAAAGATTCCCTTGCCTGCTGGCAAAGATTCCCTTGCCTCTTCTAGACAGGTGGATTCTGTCCCTCCCTATCAGGTTGTAGTCTGCAAAGAATGTCCTGTTGTCAAAAAGCCAAAGCCCTCACAATGGCACCAGTCAGGCAGCTGGAAGTTGATACACATTTATACACCTTTTTCTGTCTGACCCCCTGCCTCCAATTGATAAAATGGAGGAAAAGATAACTTGGGCCCCAATATTTTTCACTTGCCTCCCCAGGGCTTTGTAATCTTCCTTGATTCTACCCAGGTTCCAGGTTGTGCTGTCATTCATACCCACATGAAAGAGCAGCAGTGCATAGTAATCTGTGCTCTTAACAAATTGTGGCACCCACTCAGTAACATTACAGATATTAGCTCCAAGAAGACAGCATATTTTCTGTGACTCCCTGTCAGGTCACCTTGAAGAGGCTAAAGATCTCATGTTTTCTGGCAGCAAATAAAGCCCGGATTTCCTGACTGGCAAGCAGGGCAGAAGCAAGAGTGTCTGCTAGTTTGGGGATCAGCATGAGGAGTAGGTTTCCAAATGCTAAATTGCCCACAAATTATTCTGCTCTCCCAACCTGCTGCCAGTCACATTTTGGTACAATTTCAAGAGATACTTCTAAGTGTTAAATACATGAGAATGTAGAACAAAACCTCTGCAAGCTTCTAAAACTATATGGAAGAAAATCCTCAATCCAAAAGAGTTGCAGACATTTGTGGGGTCAAGACTATTCTCTCAGATTTTTTTCTTAGTTCTTTTGTATCAGGAGTGTCTTAGTTCAGTCTCTGGTACAGGAAAGCTGTTGGAAACTTCAGGAGTTTAGAATTGCTCATGAATTCAATTTCACTGAAATGGCTGAAGTGGGATTAAGTAGTTAAGGGCCAGCAGTGAAACAGGACACTTCCTCAGAACTATGTTAAGACTTTATTCTTGTATATTAATAACTTTTTATATATTATAGAGTGCATTAGGAAACTATTAAAATAAATTTTGTTATCATGACTTGGAGAACAGAGCACCTCCTCAGAGAGGTCTTTATTTGTATGCCATCAGCACTGGGATTATCTCCACAGGTTTTGATAGATGGTAGAGGTCTGTGAGCTTTCATTATTTTACAGTAATCCACATGGAAAAATTTAGCAGGCTACGTTTAAAGAAATGGTACATCGATTCCCACCATCTCCCACAGCAATTTAGCAGGAAGTCAGATTTGGGCAGAGTTGAAGCAGTCAGAACCAACCCCCACACCTTGTCCTCTCAGTTGCCACATATCCCGGAGGTATGAAGAGACTCCTCTGATTTTTGCATTCCCTGGGCACCTGTTGCCGTTCCTTGACCTTTGCCCAGAATTGCACCTCAGAAGTGAATTTCTCTGGGTGGTAGTGTTATAGTTTGAGGGGACAGGTAAAATCTTACGGCTTTGCTGCAAGGACCCAAAGAAGGAGGGGTGGAGTTTAGGACCCTTTGTGAAAAGGAGTCTGTGGTGTCGGTATTCCCTCCCATTTCCTGCCAAGATCCATAAAGCCAGGAGAACAGGAAGTTCCTCTCTCTCTCTTCCCTTTCTGCTCATTCCTGATCGCCACGTGGAGCCGGCCCGGGGGAGAGGCCCAGCCTTTTGTTACCAGCTCGCCATGTGCTCTGCGGGATCCGACTGCATCGGGTGCTGGGGGGGCTTTGGACTCTTTTTCCTCATCGGCTTTTGCAGTGGAGGACTTTTCGAGTGCTTGTATCGGCGGTCGTCAGAGTCAGGTTGTATATATTTGTATATATATATTTGTATATATATATTCTTCTCTTTTTCCCCACCTGTTACTCTCCTTTCCCTGTTTCATTAAATCTGTTATAGTTTTAATTTCCAACCGTTGAGCCTTTATTCCTTATTCCCCTTCCATTTCCTGAGGGGGGTGGAGGGGAGTGGCGGAAGCAAACTCTGTCTCTGAATTTTGGCTTGCCCTGGCCGTTCTAAACTGAGACAGGTAGATAGTCCTCTGACTTCCCAGAAGATCTATATGGATTTAACAGACATGCTCTGTAAAAATCTGCTGCACAGGTATAATCTCACATAACACAGTGGTAGTTACTCCTTTATTTTGAAGGTCAGAACCCCCACCTTTTGTTTAGTACCTTAAGTAGCTACAGGGGTAGCAAGAGCTTAAATCCAGAGAAGTGTAAGTTTTACAAAAACAGCATTTGTGAGGTTATTCCTACTAGTTAACTCTAGGCAGAGATGCATTCAGCATATTGGTAATTTTGAGGTGCTTGTCTTTCTCTAAGCATTTTGTTTAATCGAGACACATAAATCACATGTACTGGATTTCCTGCTGACATAATTAAAAGTTACAGGAACAAAAGGACATTCTTCCAGGAATTTATTTCTTAGTGTTAAAAAGCACCATAGCATTTAATTGACCTAACGATCTTAGCCACAGAGCTAATATGCCTCCATGTGTAAACTTCATGTGCCAAAGTTCATGCTATTATAGCTCCTACATTTAAAGGAAAACAATTTACATGGTGACAAATAGACAATCTAAATTTACAAATCAGTGCAAAAAACAAATCATAGAATCAATTTTCTATAATACTCGCTGTCTGTGATATTTGATCAAAGGAGACAATAGGTCAGTCTGGCAGATCAACAGGAGGGTGAGTGAGATACATTGGATTCCTTAGATGAGATCAAACCTAAGTCTGTACAACCTACATTTCTATCATTAAAGAAAAACACTCATAGACATGGAGGTAACACATATCTGGCTTGCCTAAGATGTTCCTGAATTAGTCTTGGATAGAAATTTACAAATAATTTTGTCACAATTTCTGTTAGTGGATATGTTATTTATGCACTTGTCTGGAAAGGAGCAGAACAGTAATGGATCATTTAAGCATTTCAGCCGTAGCATGACAGTATGTGTGCATTATCTGCTCAACAGTAAACTAGAAATAAGTGTCCCTCTGCCTGGTACGTATGGCTAGGTAGGATAATAGAGGCACAGCGCTGAAAGGGAAAGAGGAAACTAGCCAGATGAAAGTGTAAAGTTGGTTGTGGAAGAAGACCCCTATGATACAAGAATGCTTTCATTCACCTAGTTAGTCTAATCTCTATAATACTAGCAGTCATTATTAGTCATTACTAGCAGTCGTTACAAGCACAATAACAACTAGCAGTTTGGATCTCCTATTACCAAAGAGCAACACTTAGTGTCTAAAATTCTCTAAGCAGCTACTAAAATGTGGACACAGAGAGCTGCAGATAGAGAAAAAAAGTATCTCGGCAGATTATTTAAAGACAGGCAAGGAATAAATTGCTTAATATAGTACTTCTGAACATTTTCATTGACAGATACAAAATTTTAGGTACCTAGGGAACAAACCAGACTAGATACGGCCTCACTCATGAGCAATGTTACTTTCTGGTGCTGCTGCTCACATTTTATATAGTGTCTTGGTGACTCTAAACACCAGTGAGTTAAACAGATCACTACCTTCTGCAGTCTGGAACACAGGCACAAATGTTTCGTGTGTTCAAAAAGGTTATTGGTTATGTCCCCTGCAGAGGTAGGTATTTTCTATCTTATCAATATTTTTTCATGTATTTTTTCTTTAGCATCAACACAGTAGACCTTATTTTGCTTACTTTCACTGCCTTTTTTACTTTATAATGATGTTTTCTCTAGTTTGTGTTGACAATCTTTAAATCATTGATTATCCCAGCTCAAAGTAACACCTGATATGCCTATATTCCCTAGAAAATGATGTGGTTTATTAGGCAAAGGAATGTTTTCTAAGTTCTGTAATGTCCTCTGACATTATTATTCTATTGATACCCTGGTCATTGAAGTAACTCTTTGGTATAAAGACCATATGTAGACTAAACCAGGTGTTATTAGCAGTAGTAACATCTGTCAGATACCTTAATCTACTGAAGTTACTGAGGCCACTTACATGCTGAAAGTAATCTAGATGAACAACTTCAGCACTAAAGTTTACCCATGACTCAGCAGATAGAAAGCAGCAGAATGTTAAATGGAGATGTACATGGAGTTAATTACATATACATTGTGAGGTCAAGTGAGTCCTTCTGCACATTTCTTTTAACTCCTTTCCCTTTATGAATTTAGCTGTTCAATAAACATACACACAATGTAACTGCCTGTTGTAATTCCTGAAATAAGAAATCTAATCTTTAGATATATTTGCATACAATGAAACACATTTTGATAGTTATGTATGTGGTATACAGACACAGATAGCCGTTGCAGAAGGTCTTAGGCCGTTATGTATTGAAGTCAAACAGTTTACTTGTGCAAGTGTGCAAAGTTCGGCCACTAAATAAAGCTTATTCCAGGAAGTCCTCTGAAAATATCTTTTTGGTCAAGTTAAATTTAAATATAAAGTGGGGACTCGGTAAGTTTTTAAAAGATGTGAATCTACATGCTTTTTTTTTGGTCACTAAGTTGAGGATTTAAGTTTTTGTTTAATCACTGCAATATATGCCTTCAGGATTTGGGACAAAATACTGGAGTTATTATTACATGATTTAGTCCTTAGTTTATAGTATAAAATACAATGAGTTGTTTGAAAAGCTGTTGCAATAAGAAAGAAAAAGGAAATCACAGAGCAAGGAATTTGCCATCATTTCAGAGAACTGAAGAGTAACTGTCTTATGGTACATAGAATTTGGTAAGGAGATGCCTCAACTTTGCTTTTAGTTATGACTGTGACCATCTTTACACAGAAAAACTCAGCAGTGATAGAAATTTTCAGCTTTTTTTAAAAACAAAACAAAACAGTCAGGTACATTCCTTTTCTTTGATTTTCCAAAGTGTGCATTTTGTTCCCTGGTGAACATACCTTAGTGTTGAAAGTTAAGGGATGAAATTGCCCATAAGATTTTCCATTCATCCACAGAGGCTTATGGGAATATGAGACCGACCCCTTTAATCCCCAAATCTTTCTTGCACATAATAGAAGTAGCACATGAGAGTAACTGGTTGAAATCCATTCATAGTTTTACTAGGAAAGAAGAAATACAGTAAGACAAACCTTCTTACCTGTATAGGAGATATAAGCTTGTATTGCCTTTATGGTTGAACATCAGACTGAGCAGCTGTTT
Source organism: Aegotheles bennettii (assembly GCA_013398125.1). Taxonomy (NCBI): domain Eukaryota; kingdom Metazoa; phylum Chordata; class Aves; order Caprimulgiformes; family Aegothelidae; genus Aegotheles; species Aegotheles bennettii. Next base: position 65,126 of record VZRW01013709.1, on the reverse strand, counting down.
ATGAATCTGCAAAATATATCTTCTAACAAATTTCAGTATACTTGGTAGAATAGTTTCATTGTATCAAAGCAACCAAATTCAGTATTTACTAAATAGTCACTCTCCAGTGGTGTTAGCTTTAATTTGCAATAATGCTAAATGTCCTTCCTTATGTTATGAAAACATCAATTATAAACCCATATTATGTTCCTTGATCTCATCTAAAACTTTGATCAACAGTACTAACTCTGTACAAATAAAAAGAAATAACTGTTTTAAGAAAAAAAAAAAGAAAAACTGAACTAAGTTTCAAAAGATCATAATACATATTTGTAATGGAAGTTTAAAATTATATCACTAACCATTGTGATGCTTCTGCTTAGGGCTGGACTATAGCAGACACAAATACAGCTGCTGAAGAATAAAGTAACTAACGTGTAATAGAAGTGATATGGGGTGGAAGGAATAAATAAAAACCCAGGACAGAGCCAGACCTTGACCTTGATGGTTTTGACCACCTTCACCTGAATTAACACTTGCTCAATGATCTCCAGTTGTGTGATAGCTTTTGATTCTGGCTGAATCTTTCAAAAATTCCTTGCATATTGAGTTAATTGAGAAAGCTTAAGTTAAGCAGTGCAAAGTTTTAATGCATTAATGAAGTAGGTTATCAACTGATATCCTAATTGTCTGAAGTATTCATCTACCTGAACACCATGTAAAAGTTCTGTTCATTCCCACAATTGTTCATTTTTTTCCAAATCATGCTGTCTTAGCCACAGTAATAATTCATTTGGAAGAATTATGAGACAAACATTATTTAAATCACTTGATCCGTTTACTAAGTTGCTGAAAAATCAACAACAGCATTGTTTAATATATCATTTTTTTTAGTAGCATGAGTTGAGTTTAGGAATTTTTACAGAAGCCAGACTACATAAGGACATTCAGAAATAAATTCTACAGTAGAAGGAGCAAAAACAATAAGGAATGTAGTCTGTGTGAATAATTATTTCTCTGGTGAGTTAGCTGAAAGAAAAATCTGATCAGATAAGCCAAAATTATTTTTTCCCTCCTTAAACTAAAAACTAAAGGGAAAACCGGTTAAAAATTAAAAATTGGAATATGTCTTTGAGTGATTCTAAAACCAAACATTTCAGTTTCATTTCAGGTAAACTTGGCAAAGCAAAGAAATGTAAATTAAGATATAGACTTAGCAAACATCCACAAAACCAGAAAGGAGAAGAAACAACCCCTCTCTTTTTTCTCAAGGACACTCATCTACAGCATGCATAGCTCAAGTTTCATTCTCTCCTCTGCCTCAGGGAATATAACTTTCCAAGCAGTATGTCTCAGTTGCTAGCGAGCTTCCTGAGCTGAGTAGGTTACTCTCCACCTTTTGCTTTCAGGTTGGTCAATTTGATCTGAAATATTTACAAGTTATTTGGATCAGTGACTGGAAACTAAGTGTTCTCTCTTGCTATCTCTTCACTTAAATCCCCCAAGTGGCATCCCACAGAGCTCTGATAATTCTCATTTCCTCTCTAACTTAATTGACCTTTAATTTTTCCATGCAAGGTGGAACAGTTCAAGTATAAGGAATGAATCGGCCATGGCTTCATGGCTCAGTCACTAATATGTGAGAATTCAAATGTGTCTCAGCTCTAAGCATAGAAGGGCTTAGGCTCGAGGGCAGTCAGTTTTTATGAGAATCTTCTAGCACTGGCTTAGAAGATACTCAAAGGAGAGACTCCCTTAGTCTCTCCTGTTGGATGTCCTATAACATTAGAGAGGCAGGCTCATATTCCTTTTGGCAGAAGAAAAGGAAGTATTCAAAGGATTCAACAATTGGTGTGTGTGTGTGTGTCCTACACTCTCCCTGTTGGTCATAGAAATGTGTTCGTAAAAAAAAAGAAACTATATAAATAGTGAGCATGCAAATAGACTGAGGACACCAGGCCAAACAGCTTGTATTTTTCAAGTAATGGTCTGTTTGCGATAGAGACTCAAAATAAAATAGCTTATTTCAGTCTACATTTTCCTCAATATTTAACGTTCCTCTTTTGTTCTAAATTTTTATTCTCAAGGTCAATATTTTATTTGTCTAAATATCTGAATATGACCATTTCACATAGAGAAGTCTCAAATGTGTATTCTGAATGTGAAATGGCTCATTAAAGACACCTTATGAGATATTGTCTCCCAACTGAGTGATATGGAGTCAAAGAGAAACTCCCATAAATGTCAAGAGACATTTGAATGAGATTATATTCATTTTGGGGTAGGAAATTAATGAAAATTACTACATTTTAATGTTGTTTTGTGATCAACATTTAGTAAGTATCCTGTAATATGAATAGTTTCCATACTTACAGGTAATATAAATATACAAAAATTCTTACAGAAGCTTACAGTTTATTTAATTCAAAATAAGGTTGTAGAGGTAAAAACTCAATAAATCAAGAAAAAAAAGACATATCAGCAAAGTGATAAAGGGGGTAAATAAGCTCCCAACATTATATAACTAAAGAGGCTTCACTCAGAAAAATATGGATGTCTTCTGTGGTTGTATACACTGTCCCTAATTCTGAGTAACACCATACTTTTTACAAAACTGTTCCATTCAAACTGGTGTTAGTGTCTATTAACCTGAATCTGTACAGCTAAGAGTTATTCCCTACAGACTTGCCCCACAATAAAAGTAATTGTATTAAATTCCTGGAAAGTTGCAATAGCAGCTTGATACCTATTCTAGTCCCTGTTGTTTATTTCCATCTGTTCTCATGATGAATCAATATTTACATTTCAATTTACTAAATTCACACATTAAAAAATACCTTCACTTCATATAACAGGACACTAGCAAACTATAGTGTTTCCAGTTTGTTAGAGGTAGACTACAGTTGCCAGGTAATTTGACCCTGAATTCTTAATTTGGCTTTTTTTCCCCAAAGGGCTCACAACTGTCTTGTTCTTTAAAATATGCTAACAAGATGGATTTTTATAAAGCTGTCCACAGAAAAAAGTACCAACAGAGTGCAGATGGAAGATGGATCTTTCTATCAGACATACAAACTTTTATGATTTATGCAAAATCAGCAGGAAAAGGGCCATTTCCAACATGGAGATAAATATCTATATTTACATATTTCTGTATTTTTGCTTTTATATTCCTTGAGTACCTATACCTGGAAATAAACATATCAGATTCAGTGAAAGGCAAATCAGTCTAAAACACAGTTTTCCTATTTAAAGCAGAGCCACTTCTTAACATTATTTACAATAACATAATATAATGTCAGTTTGAGGAAATGACAGCTGTAGCAGCGGAGGCTTGTCTCTTTCTTTATGAGTAGGGCAACCAGAATGTCTCTCATCATTGTGCATTTGTTCATACATGCCTCTGAATGATTGAGTGAATTTTCCTTTGACTCTTGGTGACACTATATTAACTCCTCCTAATAGTGCATCCATCTCTAAGGCAACTTGTCCTGATTTTCTGAAAATTTAGGACAGGAAGTTAGACTGTAAACAGCTGAGTCTAAGTTGAAATGTCGTTTTGTCACACACAGCTTAAAAGACCCTGTTTGAAGGAATTGCAAAGCAAGCTCTCTAGGCCAGCAATGAAACAGAAAACTGCTGTTTCTACATATACTTAGTATATCTCATCCTCTGTGGAATACTGCAAGCATAAGGATTTGGTTTTATTTGTGGGTTATTTTGTTGGAGTGTGGAGCTCAGCTAATCAGATCTCTAACACCAATAAACAGGCTTGCCCTAAGTTAAGGATTTCAGGTTGAAATGACTCAGCTCCTTTGAAAAAAAAGAGAAAAAAAAAACCAAAATGAAAGGACGGATCTCTCTCTCCTAGGTTTTCAGCAAACATCCCTAAGAAACTCTCTATTGTAAAAAATAAGGCCTTGAGCACAATAAACTTTCCCTTTTCTTAATTTGCAACTTCAGCTTGCACTACCAGGAACAGTACCTTTTTCTCCCTTTCAAGGCAATCACAAGGGCAGATTAATTATTCTAGCTCCAGGCTTCAGATTTTTAACATTCAATAGTGCAGCATAATTAATGCAGGTGGTATTTACACATCATTAGACTTTATAAAGGTTTTACTTCTCTCCTCGAGCTCCCATCCAGATTATTTGTATGAATAATATCCCTTGCTCCCCCACTTCAGTTCTGAGTATCCTAATTCTGTTTAGCCTTGTAAAACCACTCTCTATAGAGCACTTACTATCACCCTGAGTTTAACTTTGAGATCTCAAACAGGGCTCAATGCTCTCCTTTCACCTCCCTTCCTTGTTTTTTTTGTACTCCGGTCCCACACATGTTTTCCAGAGAAACTCTGAGTCACAGGTTCTGCAGGGATGGATCTCAAGAGATCCCTTGGTCCATGCCTTACCCTCCAGTTCAGCAACATCTCAGACAGCCGCAGCTGGGTGCTTTTGTCAGTCACTGAATCATCAGTGTCAAAATGATTAAGACTGCAAGCATTCAGGACAGAAAAAAAGATGAGCTGAAGAAAGCTCACATAGTATACTACAAGGGCATTTTCTGTACTTAATCAAGTCTATAGAAACAAAGTGAATATCTTTATGCTTTTGCTAGGATTTGTTCTGGATATCTTGAATGTTGGTAGGAACTAGTGGCAGCAAAATGGATCTAAATATGCCCAAATTCCCCAAAGGGACTGGAAACACTGGTAAAGAACACTCTGTGTTGAAATGAACAATAAAATAGTCTGTGTCCCAGAAAATGCCTAGGAGAAACAGCTCCCTTCCCATGAGGTCTGGCCTTCTGATGGGACAGGCAGTTTCCCTAACCCACCACACCAACTTTGTCAGCTCCCTTGATACTTCATTTTTTTTCTGTTTCTACCAAAGGTAAGATGAAGGCCTTCACTATCAAGGCCCTTTGCAGGTATCTCCACCTTGCCTGTGAACCTTTCACTCACTGTTGAAAAGTCAGCTCCCACTTCCAGTCACTCTGAAAAATCAGCTTCTCTCTATCATTTGATAAATTGGGGGGAAAAAAAAAGAATTTTAATCCTTTTATCCAAACTCATACCTCAGATTAACTTCTAACATCTGCAAAGTTGTTTAATACCCTCTTTTGCCACAGTGACCGTAATATTGACAATATTTAAACTACGGTTATCATGGTACAGATATTGGTCATGACTTTGAGAACAAAGCTTTTATCATGAGTTATTTGTTAATTCCTCATTCTTATTGCCCAGTTCATCTGTTTCCCTAGCCTTATACATACTTAGAAAAATTTTGAAGGTAATGACTGTACCTTTTGTTCTACCTTGCTTAGGCACAATAAAAGTCACGATCCATGACTCCTTCTGGTTTATGGAGCTCTCATAAAGTTTAGAGAAGAATCTAGCTAGGCCAGCAATTAAACCTTGACAAGATCCATCTACTTGTATCTATCTAGGTATTTTTTTATATGCACCTATTCACATATCTAACTAGTTTATGTAAATATTAATCTTAATATTTACAATAAATAGCAGACATATGGAAGGTGGTAGGGCTTTCAAATTCCACAAGAAATCTGAATCTGAGCTGAGGTCATTTAATCAGTAGGATCAGGATTAATATTGAAGAAAAATTCAGATAGGTCATTTTCTTAATACTTCAATAAGACCAATGAAAATACAAGTTAAAAAGAAAAATGAAAGCTTCACCTTGATTTATTTGGTAACTCTAAGTCTGTATTGCTACCACAGAAGTCAGAGGGTGAAAACTTCTGTAGCAGAAACAGAACTCTAATTTCTTCTATTTTGAATGTTACTGATTCATTGATTTTTTTAATTCTACATTTCATGATGTTTCCAGTGCTTTTCCAGTGCTCCTTCAAAGAGTTCCAAAATACCCAAAGGCTTCTACTGGACTGGGCAGGTTTTCCAGTCTTTGGAGTGTCTGGGACAATCAAATGAAACCGCTCCTGGGAAATACTGACAGACTAGAGGGATATTCTTCATATGGAAAGCTAGTCTAGCAAAGGAAACCTAAGTAGTCCTGACTCTGCTTAGTCAAACAGGGACATAAAGTTCTTCAAGAAAATGGCATCACATCTTCCTGAGTCTCAACTTACAAGATCAGAAATACAGAAATTATTATTTTCTCCAATATTTTCTAACCTTAAGTCAAAATAAAAAGGGGAATGTTGTGACTGACCTGTATCTTTAAAAATAGTTAAATAAGATGATAAATTGATGCACACTTCTTCCCTTAAGGCAGAAAAAGGAATAACGTCCTAGAAGATACCATGAAGTCATGATTCCTCTCAGTCAATGACCCGAAAAGGTAACTGATTCTGGAAGTGCAGCCTAGCACTGTTTGTGACAATCCATAGATCTATATACATTGTTTCTTTCCAGACATCAGTACGAGTATGGTACACTATATATATACATATATATATATATAGTGAGAACAGGAAGCTGAGAGGAAGACTGTGTATTTCTACCTGCTTCCCAGATGCTGAGTCACACCATACGGCCTTTTGTACTGAAATGACCCAGCTTGTAAGGATACCTTGTGAAGAAACTCTTTTTTGTTTGTTTGGGTTTTTTTGTGTTTTTTTTCTTCCAAAGACTTTCTTTCATCTGAATCAGACAGCGGTTGCAAACCCTTCCCTGTATGAAAGAATTATTCTGTCCCAGACTATTATTTTGTGTTTCAACAAAATATAGCATGGTAAATTGAAAGTCTTTGAGTCCTCTTGATGAGTGCAACTAAAAAGACAAAAATATAGAGACATTTCCACCTCATAGCTCTGATTAATTTAAAGCCTTCCACACAGACATACGACCATGTTGTATAATAAATGTGAAGGAGAAATCCCTACAGAAGTCACTGAAAAGTTCAGCCTAAAAATAAATACATAAATAAATAAAACTCAGTCAGATGTGATTGATTTAAAATATTAATATGTAACAACTAAAATTTTCTTTTAAGCTAAAAATACCTTCGATTCTTAGATGAAGGAGAAGAAAAAAACACCGATGGAGATTAAGTATTGATTTAACAAAAATAGGCAGTTAATCCTTTATATACCACTTTACATTCATAGATCCACTATAATTTTACAAGCAAAGTAATCAGCACAAAACATGATTTTACAGGCAAACCTCTCCTCCCAAACCTTGTAAGGAAGGCTCAGGACTGCACCAAACCCAGGCCTCCATCCAGAGCCTAGCTTCACAGCCAGATACCAGCACTGTTGGCAGGAACAGTAGAGCAACCTACTCATTGGTCTCTTCTGGGTACAACTGAGCATCAGCACAAATAAATCTTGACAGTTTATCCTACTGAGCCAGGCACTGGCATAGCTGAAGTATTGGCATACTTTGTGATAGGCTTTGTTACAGGGTTGGAGACAGCCATCTGAGGCTGGTGACTTCTTAAATCACCCCATCAAAGTCCAGCAGAAGTCATTTGCCTGAGCCCTGAAACACTGAAGTGAAATGTTTTGGCCAACATCCTGTTACAGATCATTTGAGGAGCTGAGAAGAAAATTATGGTCTCCTCACTCTCAAACTTACATTCTGCAGCATAAATTATCCTCTATAAACTGAATGTTTCTTTCATTAAACTCAGCTGAGAAAATCCACACATCCCAGCCTCCATCAATTAAACTAATTGAAGCAGTAGGTTTAGCCTAGTTCCCCATTCATGACTGCTGAGCAATTGTTGGAAAAAATCAGACCTCAAGCTTGAAAATCTTTATTTAATTAAAGAAAAAGGGGGACTTTAAAGAGAGCCTTTAGAGACATCTGAAGGTAAATCTCTGAAAAGAATAGTTACAGAGTCACCATGCTGTCAGGCAGATTAAATGACATGCTGGAAGAAGCTTACAAGAGGTCCAGGAGTCCTTTGTGATAAATTCTATTACCTAGTTGAAGTCGGATTTGGGGTGTTTTCTTGTCTCTAAAGGAATTCAGCCCAAACTATATATTATTACATTTTCTCTCTCTGAGAGGGCTGATCCTCAAGATGAAGAGTAGTACTGTAAAGGGTATTGTTTAGAATTATTTCCCCCACTTCAAGCAAAGTACATCATGTCAACTGACAGAGGTTCATGTTCCTAGGTAAAGTATACCTATAGCCACTTGAAATATGTGTATTTCTTCTGTGCTATCTTAATATTACCTACACTGAAAACTATTCAGATTATTTTTTTCTGAAATTGTGACTATGTATGTCACACAACTGCTTGGTTCTTCACTGTGTTTGGATTAGTTTTGAGGAAAGTCTCTCTCTTATGCACAAATGAATGCATTCTTTCGTTTTTTCTGTTCTCAGATTTGTGTGTTCTGTCAGATAATATGTGTGCGGATACGTGGAGCCTTTAGGAGCTGCTTGTAAAATAATTGGAAGAGCTTTCAGTCCAGATCCCCAAAGCAAAGAAACAGCTGTATTGCTTTGGCACACAGTCTTGTTTTTCTGACACAGTAAACATATTAATTGATTTGTCTTTCAGATTTATTAAATGATTTTATAACCCACCATAGCAAATTATTTGAACAGTCTTTTTCATTTTAGTACGAGATTTAGTTTCACACTCTGTTCATTTGATCATTTCCGTAGAGTGCAAAATTGTGCCTTCAGGCATAGCCTGTTGCGAGAAGCCATGTGAAGATGCACTGACTCACAGGGCTGAAAAAGATGTTTCCTTCCTTACTGCGTTATCTCTCAAAACAGCCTGGTTGCACTAAGAAAGTAATTGATATGCATTATTAGATTCATATTTTACTGCTAAGCCAATTTACTGAAAATTGAGGGGTATAGATAAAGGTTTGTTCTGACCCTTAATTGGCAAGTTTCCTATAGGGTGGCAATTAATGGTCTTTCCCAAGGACAAGGGCTTCTGCTCTGCTTGGCTCCGAAATGAACTGTGTGAAGTTGCCCAGTCTTTACTTGCAGAGATATCACTGAGTCTTTATAGGAGACTAAAAGATAAAGTCACATCAGTTTTCAAGATCTTTCGGCTCTGCTTGAACAACTCAGATTAGATGCTCACTCAGATTTTAGGTTTAAGAAAACTCATAAAGGCTCTCTAACTATTCCTGAAAAATTCTTCCTCAGTCAAGCCCATATTATTTTCAGCTCAATTAGTTAGCCAATATTCGCTTCTGTAGCTTGCTTACATTAGAAAGGAGGATTAGACATCCCATTTTTGATCATGGTCAAAATCAACCAGAAACCACATTTGCTTGATGTTCCAGGTATCTTCACATCCAGCACTTTACACCACAAATTTCCTTTGTCTTTGTCACCATCTTCTCTCTTCCCATTTCCCTCTTTTCTCTTCCTCCACTGGACTGTCTATGATCTCTTTATTAAATAAATATTTGAGAGCCACCTATCTCAGTGTTAACAAGAACAAGCATCTGAAAACATTTATTTTTTTGGTGCTGAATAGAGATGCTCAATAAGGTCGTCCAGTTAATATTTCCTATGCTAGATAAATTCACTGAGAAGAACATATTGCAAAATCAAAACAGAGGTGTCTAAAGGATCCAGTGCTATTATTCACTGAAGTAGAATGTCTCCTGTGGTACTACAAAGGTCACCTTGAAATTTAGAGAAGTAGTTGCGTGGCCAGCTAAAATCAGCAGTTAGAAAATTAATTCCACAGTCAAGATACCAGACTAAATTAGCATGTTATTGAAGATCCATTTAAGATTCCATTTACTACTCTGAGAAATAATTTGTCATTCCCATTGCTAACCATCACACACAGCTTATTCCTGACGTAGCAGAACTCCTCCTCCTCCTCACCAGCAATATTAGCTGTGACAACCCATCTTCTACCAAGCCTTTACCTCAAAGGTATCTCATTTTCAGAGCTTTCTTAGATAAGTTCTTGAATCAGGTACCAAATCTTGCTCATTAATCTTACTCGGTAATATAAATGTACCTTTATAGATTTTGATGAAATTACCTGTGTTTACAGTACTAACATTAATAAATATTTCTGAAGTCCAGTCCAGTTGGATTGTACGTATTTCCCTTAGGTAGCACAGAAATAAATAGTTCATAAGGGCTGAAATGTTTAAATCATATAATTTTTTATTTTAATTACCTGCCACAGTCCTAATATACAAACTGGGGGTGATAAAGTTTCACTTAATTTGCAGATAGATAACCTGTCCTGCTGAAGGAATTACTTGAATCATATAGAGTCTTTTAGGGAAAGAAACTCAATTTCTTTCTGAAGTACATGTGAAACTCTGAAGCTACAATAATTGGAAAGAAATTGGGAGGTCTGTCATCATCTTCAGTGAGAGTGAGCAGGATATCATTGCAGAACTGTAGGTACTTTCTGACTATTTTGTAGTCTAGTCTGACAGAAGATGACATTTCATTTCTGGCCTGTTTTGGTTTGTTGTTTTTTTTTTATTGTCCTTTTATACTCTGTATTGTAGTTTTATGTTCCTAAAGGTATCTTTCCCAAATTCTAGATCAAAGAGGTAATTTGTAAGTATTTTATGTAAAACACATATTATCCAAATATACACACATACTGACCAACAGTTGCACATAATGCACAGAGGGACTGAAGCAAGACTGAGACTTGTTTATTTCATTTCCTCCCTGGTTTGAATGCATCGTATAAAGCATAACTTTTCAAAAGCAGCTACTTGGTTTTGTAGTTTAAGTTCCATTTTCAAAAACTACTTATGCACTTAAGAACACTTAGGCTCAGTGACATATAATGTGGCTTGGGCTCTCAGTCCATTTGGAAAAATGCATCTGAGTGCTTTCGAAAAATCACAGCTGAAGCCAAATTATCTCAGCAAAAACTGAAACTCAGGCAGGGAGAAAAAATAACGTATCCTACTAAGAGATGAATGAGAGCATTATAGCAGATAAAAGAAAACATATGAGCTGAAAATTAGGTATAAAAAGCATATCAATCAATTAGAGAAACTAAATGCAGGGTAACTGAAAGGAGGAAAAATGCTTTGTTGCTGGTACTGATTGGAACTAGTAATGATTTCTTTCAGATTTGTTTTGTTTTGTTTTCAAACCCTAATTTTCTCTTCACACTGACAAACTGCACTTGAATACAGTGGGTCAGACAGTTGCTCCATAGATGCAGACATGGTAAGTACCCCTCTTTAGAAATACAATATGTACATTTCACTCACTTGCTGGGCCTGTGCACAGAAGCACACATTCTTGAAGACCTATTTAAAGGGAGAGGCTGGACTACACGACCTCCAGAAGTCCCTTCAAATGAAAGTCTCCGTGATTGTAAAACCACCCTTGTGTTACTGTTAACAGGTTGTTAGCATGGGATATTGAGGCATTCTCAACACTCCATCTCTCATAATGTACCTTAATTTCACCAAGATTTTTTTGTGGAAAATCATAATAGACTGTGTTGTGTGTTTCTGCAGCTACAATAAAGTTGTATGCATTTAAAAATGTATTGATTCCTTTTAATATAAATAAGAGAAGAATAACAGGTTGCACATACCCTGCCAGGGGGTGTTTGATCCAGTTAAATCACATCTTTTCAGGAAAAAAAAAATCAAGGATCTTGAAGGACAAAAGGAAATAACTTGACAGAATGATGAAAAATATCTGTCTTGCACATCATCTAAGGGGAAAGGAAAGCAGCACCTCTGTCACTCAGAGCTGGAGGAACACTAAAAGGAAATGGCATTGTCTCCCTCCAGAAACACACTGCACTTCTGAAATGTGCAGTACTGCCTGTGAACTTTGTTGTGGCATTTTTGGTTGGTGTTGTAGCATGGTACTTGTTAGGAAAGGTCAACAAAGTGAAAAAAAACAGTGCATGTGAATTGATGAAAGAGAAAAGACAACAATTTGCAGGTAGAAAATACAGAAAATCAATTTGGCATGCATGTCTGGGCATGAAATTAAGACAAGTGTATGCAGAATCAGAGCCATCTCTATCATATATTCATGCAAGCGTTACCAGATATTCCACTAGGGATTGGCATAGTTACAGGTTTCTTAAATTGATCCGGAAAAAAAAAAAGATTTACTTGAGCCACATCCATTTTACTGAAATCAGATTGTAGTTGTAGATCTGAAAGCTCTCAGGTCTGAAATTTAACACTAACTGTACAAATGCGGAAGCATCCTGGAGTTAGGGGGTTTCTTCCTCCCTGTTTAATGTGAAAAAACATTCATGTCTTGAAGTCCCACTATTCTACAGGTGTTATACAGACTGTTGATTTATCTTTCACTTAACCCAGAATTCTGCTTGACCCATAACTGAACCACAAAACATTGAGAGTACACATCAAAGATCATCCTGTGTGAATGAAGATACTTGTTATCTCCTAACCTAATTCTTCTGAGAAAATTAGGTGAGTTCTACTTTACTTGTATTGGCTTTCATAGAGTTAATTGGTGATGACTATTCACTTGGTGACAGGTCATTTTTCTCTTTTCCCTTCATTCTCAAATCATAACCCACCTCACCCCAAATACTATCCAGTAAAATTGATTTTATCCCTTTAATAGTTTCATTTTTCTTTCATTTCTGTAGAGGAAGGCAGCTATAAAAGCTGATTGGTTCCCAGTCAGAGTAGCCCATAAGTTAGTGGGGAGATAAGAATCCTTCCTATCTTTGTAGGTTTGGCAGAAACAGGAAATTTTCATTTAAAAAGAAAATACATTTCAGACTTCACATTTCCCATTTCATTTCAGATTTTCAGAGACATTTTCAGATACATTTCAGACTGAAATGTTTTAAGGTTTATTAACTGTGTTTACTTCCCTGTCAGTCCCATTACAAGTGATAAAAACCCTTCCTGTTCCAAAATCTGGAAGGAGAGTAATTCACTCATAAACCTGTATGTGGGGTGGGTATATATGCGCACATATTTATATTGATTTTTTTTTTTTTTCTGCAGGTTAGACTGCAGCTTTGGGGATGCTTCCCCCTTGGCAGTCGTTAAGGAAGGAGATGCCCAATGGGGTGCTTGTGCTGGCAGCAGCCATCCCCCCTCTCCCTCCCCGGGGCGTTGGGATGTGCAGGGCACACACTGGGGTGGGAGAGGGGAATCGGTGCGTGTGACCCATAGCCTGGGGGCAGAGGGTGGCCACCAGGGTGCTGAAGGCGGGGGCAGGTGTTCCTGGAGATAGTTACAGAGGCTGGGAAACTTGTAGCTGTTTATTAATGCTCTGTAAGGCTCTGGTATCATCATTTGTCTATTGTATTGCCAGTATTGACCCTAATATATAGTATACTGATTGTCAGTTAATTGTGTGTTGTTAAGAAGTCAATAAACTTGAATTATTTGAATTAAACCACATGAACTGAGATGTTTTACTCCCTGCAGCAACAGCCATTGAAGAGGGGCTTTGCTGAGGCAGCAGCTGGAGACAAAACTCAGCTCAGAAAGTTACAAGCAGGATGCCCCTGGCACTGCTCTAGCGTGCTGCAGAAGCCAGAACAGGCACAGTCCCTCTGAACAGAAGCAGGAATTTGGCTTTCTCCCCCATTTGCTACTGGTTCCTCTTGCACCAGCATCCGTCTTCCTGAGCAGCTGAGAGGTGTGAACAGTTCTTATTTCCCTTTGCTGAATCGGTCTGCACCACTAAGCTGTAGTGTCTGTAGTGGAGTTCCCAATCTCCATCCAGAAGTCTCTTTGGTGTATGATTTGGCTAGGGGAAGATATCAGGAGTCAATTGCAGTTTTATAAGCTTGCAAAATCTGACTTTTGAGAGACAGTGGTGTGTAGGTCATAGGAAACAACATAAACCATAACCTAAGAGCAGCTTCTGTTCAGCCAAGGTTTGGGTTTCAGGTCAGTTTGAGTCCTTTTAAGACTCTTTAGCCTACACAGTATTTGGAGGCTAGCAAAGGATTTTCAGCTTGTAAGGACATCACATACCCATTTTCACTACAACCACAGATGCACCAAGAACTCTGTGGTCATCTCTGTTTCTGAGAATTAAACCTATGTGCTTTTATCCAGCTTGACTAGAAGCTGTACATTGTTACAAGTCAACAGTTCTATAAATCACGGATGTTCTTTTCTAAGCCCAGCTGCTACTTAACCAAACTTTGAGCCCTTGCCTTTGTGAGAAATGATGTAAAATCCTAACTGTCTGACGCTCTGATTCCAAGGAAAAATAAAATCTATATTGACTACTCTCTTGCCCCTGAAAGTTACACATAAGATCCTCAGCATCCCATGGTGCAACTCCTGCATTGTATGTATAGACATAGTGAAAAAAACCCAGGAGAATAGACTTCTAAAGACTGAAGTGGAAAATTAAAAGAATGGGAAAAAAAAAAAGTCCTTCCTCATCTCTCACAGCTCTTAAACTGAACAATGGTTAGACAAATCCCCTTTAAAATAATTATATTTACTTGTGCATTTTTCAATGTGTGCCCTTCTGTTCCTCAGAGACAGCTCAGCAACTTTCAGTCTGTTCAGGACTGTCTTCCCATGAATGTGAGATGTCCTTGCTATTATCTTAGATTTATAGAATCATAGAATGGTTTGGGTTGGAAGGGACCTTAAAGATCATGTAGTTCCAACTCCCCTGCTATGGGCAGGGACACCTCCCACTAGACTAGGTTGCTCCAAGACCCACCAAATCTGGCCTTGAACACCTCCAGGGAGGGGGCAGCCACAACCTCTCTGGGCAACCTGTGCCAGTGTCTCACCATCCTTACAGGAAAGAACTTCTTCCTAATATCCAATCTAAATCTGCCTTCCTTCAGTTAGAACTCATTTCCCCTTGTCCTATCCCTACATGTCCTCTTAAAAAGTCCCCCTCCAGCTTTCCTGTAGGCCCCCTTCAGGTACTGGAAGACTACTATAAGGTCTCCCCAGAGCCTTCACTTCTCCATGCTGAACAACCCCAACTCTCTTCAACCTCTCTTCATAGGAGAGGTGCTCTAGCCCACTGATCATCACCCCTTCTCTGGACTCACTCCAACAGCTCTATGGCCCTCTTATGTTGGGGACTCCAGAACTGGACACAGTACTGTAGGTGTGGTATCATGAGAGCAGTGTAGAGGAGGAGAATCATCTCCCTTGACTTGCTGGTCACACTTGTTTTGATGCAACCCAGGATATTGTTGGCTTTCCGGGCTGCAAGCACATACTAACAGAAGCCCACCTCTCAAGCCTGTCAAGGTCCCTCTGGATGGCACCCTTTCCCTCCAATGTGTCAACCGCACCACAGATCTTGGTGTCGACAAACTTGCTGAGGGTGCATCCGATCCCACAGTTCATGTAGCCAACTAAGATATTAAAGAGAACCAGTCCCAATATTGACTCCTGAGGAATGCCACTCGTCACCGATTTCCACTTGGGCATTGAGCCATTGACCACAACTCTTTGAGTGCAACCATCCAGCCAATTTCTTATCCACTAAGTGGTCCACCCATCAAGTCCATGCCTCTCTAATTTAGAGACAAGGATGTCATGCAGGACGGGACAAAATACTTTGCACACGTCCAGATAGATGACCTCAGTTGCTCTTCTCTTATCCACTAGCTGTGATGTGAACCATCTTCATTGGTTCAGTCCCCAGAAAAGTGTCAGCTAGTTGAATATTAACGTAAAGGTCATGGCAGTGTCTGCTGCAATTTTGTTAGATCACTTAAGCTAGAGAAATCTAAATGAGATGGATCTGAATTCTAACAACCTTAAAATGCATTGACAGTTTCAAACAAAAGAAACTGATACCACTAATCTACAGAGATCTGATCATGATGATGAATACTAGGTTTTGAAGCACGTTGTTTCAATTTCTTTTACTACTACAAATTGCTGTTCATGAGTATTTGACTGATCACTGGGCACTAAAGGCTTACAAGTAAATACCAACAAAAAATACATTAGAAGATATTATTCCCTATTTTTCCTTTTAAAAAAGGTCAGTCACTTATTCAGGGACTGGAAAGTAAGCTATGTGCTAATTTTTAAACTTGAATACAGAATATTAGCAAAGGTTGATTTGCCAGATGGCTAAAGAATATGGGCTGATCACTGGGGATGATGTGAAAGTATAGAATATTTCCTAATTGTACAGTAGCAGGGCAACCAATGAAAGAGGATATTTCAAGTCAATTTGTAAATTTTCAGCCAATACTTTTGGACTAGAAATGCTTTATGACTGCCTTGTTGGTGATTCTGCTTGGTCTGCATTTATTTCCTGTTCCTTCATTTACCTCCATGAAATCACTCTGAAAAAAACTCCATTGAAAGACATAAATCAAGCTCAAGATCTTCCAGTGAAGAATTAGCAGATCATAAAGCTTCAGACTGATTCAAGCCCAGCAGTCTGGTTTACATACCCTGCCTTATAAAGTAAAAAGGACTATTGACCTCATTCCACACAAGAGTAATGAGCATTTTCAGCATAAATTTCAGTTACAGAAAATCCCATTTCTTTTTAATCTTTTTGTTGTAGTAACTTTTTAGCAGTGATATTTGTAAATCTTTCTTTCTTCCAATATATGATCCCTGCCAATATTTCTTATAAATGGAGAGGTTTTATATACTGAAGGAGAAGGATATAAGCTCTGTAGTTTTATAGCCATTCTCAACAATTTGTTAGGGAAAAAATGCAAGCATGACAGAAAATGTATACTTTAAAAAGTAAGAATGTCGGAGGTATTTCAATATGTCTCAGTACATAAGGAAAAATTATTTTATTTTAGTATGAATTGACCTTTCATATTCAGAGTGTCATTACTTAAAAATTGCCATTAAAAATACTTAAATAAATGCCTATTATTTCAATTTATTCATCACTGCTTAAAGACAAAACTTACAGACACAACTATTATTAATTGTATATGAAAGGCATATTAAGGGAGATTTCAGGGACTGTAACTTCTTCCTCGCCAAAGAGGGAGCTTTGAGGTCATCACTGAATATGTTCACACCAGTGTGGTCAGAGAAGAGGACATACCACATACGGTGGTCAGCAGCTGCTAAGTGCAGTGAAGACAGAGACATCACAGTGAATGCTTGGGTCTGCAATTTGTCCTTTTCCTTCTTGAATGCAGTTTTTTAAGATGCATGCAGTCATATTTGACAGAATTATGGCCAGCAATGACCTTGTGCCTTAAACTCACCCTTCTCATAAATTTGTGGCCTGAGCTAGGAGGCATGAACTTAGATAGGATGATACATAAAGCATAAATTCTGACTCATAACACAGATGAACAGTGCCGATTGTGTTGCTTTCATCAGATCAGAGACATGAGTACATGGGAGCCTGCTCACACAATCAGCAAAGCATTGCATTGGAGGCCTCTTTTACTTGCTTCTACCCAGGTTAAAGCACAGAAGCTCAGTAACACTTTGGTAAGCCAGAGGTAGAAAGACTGAGTGCTGTCCTTGGAAAATGACAGCTCCTAGAAAGTTTAAACCAAGTAACATAGCAAGCAAGGGGACAATTTTAACGGTGTCATGCTTTTGTCAATCTTTACTGACAAAGCAAGGTGAAATCTTAGCTATATCTTTCAACATGATGAAAAGGAGGAAGACTCACTGTGGGGTACAGAAAAGTGAAATACTCTTGCTATAACAGTTAAATACTGAAACATCTTCACCTGTCTCTTAGTGTATAATATGCCCTGTGTACTTATACACTCTGTTCTCACTGGATGAATCACAAGGGGAAAATCAGTAATTTTTTATGCTCTTGGAAGCTAATTTTTCTGATCCTTCTATTGTATCCAAACATTTCAGCTGTTCTCATTTTTGTGGATAATGATTTCAAGAGAAATAGAAATGCACAGTGGGATGAATTTTTTTCCCCTTCACTGAAAAATCAAAACAAAACGATTGTGTTCCCAACATTTTCTTCTTCATTGCTCTGGAAGACAGACAAAACTTTACCTACAGATGGTATTGATGAGATTCATATATCATAATCAAAAAAGGAAAAAAAAATCTCTGTGTTCTTAGTAGTACATTGTAAAATACTGGGATAAACAAAGAACAGCTTAAAAGATCTATTAAATCATTTGTACTACTGATAAAAAGCAAAGACCATTTAACCTTCCTCTGACACAGAAAGCTGTTCTGTCTGTTCTGTTTGGCAGAAGGTTACTATGGGTAACAAATGACATAAAAAGCAGGCCTAGCTGTTCAGAATGCAATTTTATAATAGTATCAAAACCAGAAACTTTATGTTCCTTTTAGATGTAAGGTTCCTCCAGATGAAGGATGTAGGATCCAAATAAGGGCAGAGGGCTTCTGTGTATTGCAGGCACTTGAATCAAAAACCAAAAAAGCAAAAACTTTTGCTCCATTCCCCTACTGACCTGAAAATTCCCTTCTTATGTCTCAAATTTCTGCAGTTGCTCCGTTTGCTGCCTACGTTTCATGGCTAGGAATGAGGCACTGCATTAGGGAGTCAATGAGCTAAAGTGATGGTATACTTTTCTAAGGAAGAATTTCTGCTCCTTAGGAATAAGAGGTAATGGGTATAAAGCAAGTTGTTGCTACAGCTGATGATGCTCTGTGCTTTCCTCAGTCTCCAAATTCAGGGACTTACACAACACAAAGCTGGGTAGGAGATGATAAGCCTGTGTCATCTGTCTCTCCTGTTTTTAACAGCACAGAGGTAGCAGCACCTCTGGGCAGCATGAAATGCATGGAGAGGCTCCATTTGAGGTTAATATTCTTAGATTTAGATGTCCTCATACAGATGCCCATATACATTAGATGCTTACATTTGACTACTGTCACTGGAGTTGGAGAGCAGTTAAACTAGCCTGTCTCTGGCCTACTTTAGAGTAAGTTTAACTTCCCCAGGTTTCCTTAGCTGTTGGGAGCAGATCTGAGTGCATGGGAGATTTGGCACCTTGGGCACCAGGAGAAAAGACCACAGGAGGCTCACGGTTACAGCATCTGACTGGAAAGGTGGAGTTCCTGGTTTTGTAGAAAGCACTGTTCAATGTGAGAAATAGGGCTCCCTGCACTTAGAGGGATGCTCTCAGATGAAAGAAGCCAGGCTCCTTTTTGGGCTGCTTTCATGCCAGTTTTCTCCATTGATGTGTTTGATCACATTCTAGGTGGTTATTAACTGATATGACTAGGATTCATCATACACAGCACTTTTATTCTGCATTTCTTCCCTGAAAGAGATTTATAAGCAATCTCATGTCTCCAATTTGGTAAAAGCAAAATTGTTTTTACATTAAATGAAAGTTGCAGACATTTATGAACAGGTCATGGTTTCTAAATCAATTCATTTCAGTACTGGAACAGCCCCTGAGAAACCTCTGTCTCCTGCAGACAGAACTGTAACTTCATACAGGTAACTCCATGGTGAAAATAGAGTTTTCCAGAGTGAAACAGTTCAATTCGGTCTTTGTTTTAGACCACAAGTATCCTATTTCATGCATTAAGTGCCAAGGACTTCAATTATTTATTGCTTTATAATTTAAACTGGAAAATTTCCCAGATTACTTATCTATTCTCAAATACTTGAACAAATGAAGAAAGCAAGGGAGGTTTATTAGAATGAATAAATAAGCAGTGAATGGAGAGTTCTTTCTCAAAAAAAAGTGTGGTCAATATCCTAGATCATTCTTATTCCTTGGCTGGTAAATATTGTATCTAACACATTCATGTCAGTCTAGAATTATGGCAAGGATACTTCTCTGTTTGCTACTGTGTGGCTCACTGCCATACTCTTGTTCATTTGGACTGAGGAGAACACAAAACCAGAGAGACTTGGGAAAAATAAGTTTTTGTCTAGTATTGATAATTCAAACACTTCATAGTTTTAGAAGAGTGAATAAAAAAACAGCCCATGTTATAGCTTAACTTAGTCAATCTTTGAAAAATTGAATAGTTTTGCAGTTGTTATCTATTTTTGCATAAAGATAATTGTTTGTATGTTTTTTTGTCTTTGCCAAGAGTGATGATAAAAAGGATAAGGATTCTCTGCAGAAACTGTAATACTAACTATCTCTCATTCAAATAATAGACAGGAAGTAGCAGTTTAACCAACACAAAAAATATGTAAAATGTAGCTCCTGTGGTGGAAATATCATCTTATTTTGGTATGTTCAGGATTCATACAAGAAGCTATTTAATTTGTAATATGACTCTACAAAAACCTGGCTGTGAGTGCTGACTCATTGTACATAGTTTATGGCCAATCTGAGTACACACATCTGCTTTCTGAGGGACATAAATGTCAAGTTTAGCAGAGACTGGGGTTATTTCCAACTAGCACCAACTCTTATTATCAGTAGGCTCTTTTTTGCCTTTCATCCACAAGGATTTTACTGACTGGAAACCTAAAACAGCCTGTCTCAGAGCATTTTTCAGTCTAGCTACTCGTCTATTCTAACTGCTTCTTCACATTATAAAATAATGTTTCAGACTTTATTCAGAGGTCCAAATGGAAGCTCATATTGAGCCTAAGTTTTCAAAAAATTTACAGACCAAAGGACTTCCTTCTTTTATAGGCAGATACTGCACATTATTCTGAAGGTGATGTAAATAGATTAAATCTCTGCAGGATCTTCTCTGGCTTCTCTTCCAGAATGCTTTCATCTGTTAGAAAACTTAGATACAATAGTAAGTATTTGTTTATAGGAGTTTGATAAGACCTTTTTTATCAAAACACAAGAAATGAAAGGTAATGATTCAGAAAATGACCAGCATTGTTTTAGGAATTACGATAATCTATAGTCATTAAATTGATAGATTCACCATGATGCATTGATTAACTTCTTTAAGTGACCAATTATGGCAGAAATACCAATGATATCTACTGTATAACAAAGAAAGCTCAAACAAAAAGTTACTGCTTTGGAGGACTTTAGTTGGAGGGCTGTGACTGAGTCCCTCAGGGGTCGGTACTGGGACCTGTACTATTCAATATTTTCATCAATGACCTGGATGAGGGAACAGAGTGTACCCTCAGCAAGTTTGCTGATGGCCCAAAACTGGGAGGGGTGGCTGACACACCAGAGGGTTGTGCTGCCATTCAGTGAGACCTTGATAGTCTGGAGAGTTGGGCAGGGAGAAACTTAATGAAATTCAACAAGGTCAAGTGTGAAGTCTTGCATCTGGGAAAGAACAACCCCATGTATCAGTATAGGTTGGGGTCTGACCTGTTGGAGAGCAGAGAAGGGGAAAGGGACCTGGGGGTCCTGGTGGATGAAAGGATGGCCATGAGCCAGCAACGTGCCCTTGTGGCCAAGAAGGTCAATGGCATCCTGGGCTGTACTAGAAGGGGTGTGGTTAGTAGGTCGAGAGAGGTTCTCCTCCCCCTCTAGTTTGCCCTGGTGAGGCCACATCTAGAGTACTGTGTCCAGTTCTGGGCTCCTCTGTTCAAGAAGGACAGGGAACTGCTTGAAAGAGTCCAGCGCAGGGCCACAAAGATGTTTGAGGGAGTGGAACATCTCCCTTATGAGGAAAGGCTGAGGGAGCTGAGTCTCTTTAGCTTGGAGAAAAGGAGACTGAGGGGTGACCTCATCCATGTTTACAAACATGTAAAGGGACAGTGTCAGGAGGATGGAGACAGGCTATTCTCAGTGTTGTCCAGTGATAGAACAAGGAGGAACAGGTCCAAGCTGGAACACAGGAGGTTCCAGGTGAACACAGGGAAGGACTTTTTCACTGTCAGTGTGACAGAGCACTGGAACAGGCTGCCCAGAGAAGTTGTGGAATCGTCTTCTCTGGAGATATTCAAAACCAGACTGAATGCATTCCTGTGTGATCTGCTCTAGGTTGTCCTGCTCTGTCAGGGGGGTTGGACTAGATGATCTTCCAAGGTCCTTTCCAACTCCTAACATTCTGTGATTCTGTGATTCTGTGACTTTTAAAAGAGAAATCTTTTATTCTCTGTTCACTGAGAACCAAGCCTTAGAAAATTTGATTCCCCGAAAAGTATGAAGACATTTGTGCATGATTGAATAAATGCTATGTTGCCTATTATTCAAAGGTTCCCATAGAAAGGACATAATAGCTAGACAGTCAACAAGGATTTACAAACTTTGCAAAGTTTCCTTGACCTACAGAGAAGCATGCAATCCAGTTTTCACTCACACTGGAGTTTTCACTAACAGTAGAACCAACAACTGCAAAGCTGCAAAGCTGCAAAGCTGATCGAGATGAGACGTGCTGGCAGAGGTGCAGGCAGGTCTGCCTGCCCTCCTCCTTGGCCTTTAGCTCCCACCCAGAAATGGATCTTTTTTCTGACTCCACTGTGAGCTGGCTCACCAACAACTTGGAAAACAACAAAAACACCAAATAATTTTCTGGGGTTTAGCGCTTTAAACAGGCTCATTCTGAGGCTGCACAAGAGCTAGTGCTGAGAAGATGGAGATGGTGGGAGTCTGCTGCCAGGGACAGCCCAAAGAGGGAGAATGGGCCTGCCTACACTATTCACCAGCATTTCACCATCAGAAGGACTCAGACAACTTTGTACTTCAAACACAATGCCCAGTCCCTTTGGCTTTAAGAGTAATAAAACTTACGTATTAATAAAGTATGTATTAACAGGAACTTTACAATGGATTTCATATGTGATTAAACTATTTGATTGAACTGTTTCATTAAGCTATTTTACAATGCTCAGTTTTAATTTGAAACTATGGCATCTAGTTATATATGATGTATGTAAGGTAACTTTCATAGTAGTTTATATAAGTTTCTAGACTCTATCACAAAACTCAGTGCCTCAAAGAGATACTCAGGAGGACCCAAGCTCAGCTTCAGAATACTCATTTATTAACCAAAAGCATGTAAAATACCATCCACTTTCAAATGCAAATTATGTCTTCTCCCAATTGCAAAATATCAAATTCTCAAAATGGAATAAACCTGTCAAGCACAAAATTAAATTTTGATTTACACATTTTTCGGGCAGCATCAGTCTTCATTAATGAAAAACAATATGGCTAAATTTGCCTTCCTTTTCTTATATAAGTAATCTTATTATGGACTTGCTCTAACATACTTGTAAAGATATATTCTGATTTCCAAAGACCCTGAATCAGTCTCAAAATTATTTTTTATTTTATTCAGGGAGGATATTCTGCAAGACTTTTCGGATTGAGCAAGTAGTTGAAGATTTCGGTCATAAAGAATAAGGGATATATATTTTTAATCGGTTCATTGTGTGATATTTACCCATGAACCAAAACAACTCTCAGCCCAACCATAAGGAACAGACCATATAACACTACAGAGTATCTGGCAATCTATAATGTTTGACTGTAAAAAATATTCATATGGTTTTTCAAGTTGCTTGAGTATCCAAAATGCAGTGACAAAGAGAGCGACATTTTGCATGAAATTTCGAGTGTTTCTGCTTCTAGTCTGGTCAGGAACTGAAAGAGGCACATTTACATGCACAAACTTTCCAAACAACAACTTGAGATTTTAGGCTTGTTCTCACTGCAGTTATTGATAATTAAATTTCTCTTGATTTCCACATGTTCCAAAACTGTGTTTGCCTTAATGATTTCTGAAAGTTTGTTCCTGACTTCTGCTTATGTAACTAAGAGGCAAACAAATGCAATCAATTTTATTGTTCTCTACCCTTCTTGCAGTTTATACTTTTCCTTTCTTGTTGTGTACAGAAGTCTAGAGAGCTGTTCAAAGACAGAAAATGTTTCTAGACAAGTCTCAGGCAGAGAAGGAAATAATAAACATCAAAAACTATACAATGTCAGTATGATCATTTCACACTGTCACTCTAGACTTCACTGCACTTCCAGACACTTTTACAACTGTGCTGACTGACAGTATTTCAATGCAGATACAGATTACTTATTGGACCTCCAGCTGTTCTGTCAGAGAGTAAATAGGAAGAAAATGGTAAAATTGCATCCAATTCTTTATGTATTAAATATTAATTCTTTTTCACAGTCAGTATTCCTTTATGATCTAATCTTACCAAGGGATAAGTACTTCATTTCCAAGTGAGCCACTGTGTGCAGAATGCAACTATTGAAAAACTTTTTTCCTTTAAGACCTACAGTGGATATGCTTATGCATTTTGCTGCATACAGGTGACAGTGTATAAGATAAGATAAGATTTGGTAGTAATTCTTCCTAAACCACAAGTCATAGTCTTCTACATTTTGCTGAATTTTTATGCCCTTAAGAAGGCACTGGCTGCTACACAGGCTGTAGACACAGATTGAAAGGTCACAGATGACAGCTAGGTACTTACTACTTTCATCCTCAATTGCAAATTGTTGCTTAACTGCCATTTGTGCCCTTGAAAATGTTCCCCTGAAGTGTTTTGCTGAATCAGAGCCTGTGTGGTCTAGATGACTTCATCTATAGCTAAAAGCTATGCAGGATTAAGAAACAACTGTTTCTTGATACACTTGTTCTTTTCCTTTGCTGTCTGCAACTTCAGTGAATATACCAAAAGCATTAACCTATTCCGGGACATAACATACAAGGAATCTCAGGAAACAGAAACAGTTTACCAGAATCAAAGGAGTCTTAGTGTTTTGAGAGTCTTGTTAGAAAAAGAAAACAGAGGTCATATTAGTCAGTTGTCAGTGAACAATCTTTGTCAATTGCAACAGTGACAATAGGTAGAACATCACTGCAACAAATAAAACAGTTGAGGCTGTGACATTCCTATGGTCCCTGTTTGTTACTTCTATCTACTTTATCAGCTCCTGTAAGCTGATGGGTCAGGAAGCCTTGGGGACTTCTGACCACTTTCAAAGTGCAGATATTGAACAGATGTGAATGGAATAGCTGAGTAATTCATTCATGGATAAAGATCTAGTAACAATATTTGTAATAGGGAAATGTATTTGGTGAAAAAAAGACAAGACTGAAAAATTATTTCTGTAGCAATAAACAAAAATCTTCCATGCTTGTGAAGACAGCTGTGCTCCCCCTAGTGCTGAGTTCCCCTTCACTGATGCCTATTAATATTGTTGCCATTATTCTTTTTCTGATCATACATTGACAATCTCATCTCCTTCTCTTTCTCCACATTCTACTGTGAGGATCATTTGGCATGTTAGACCCCTTACAGATGTCAAAGCCATCAAATAGTCACAAATGGCTTGTCTCTGATTCACATTAAATATTTATCATGCACAAATGTCATCCCATACTTGAGATTTTCATGACCAAAACATCCATATTCTACTCATCTTTTGGTTTAATCTGTAGAGTGTGTTCATATAATCAGGACAAACTGTTTTGAATTGCAGAGTCAGACTCAAATGTGAGGTGTCTTTTTTCATTCTTCTCCATCCCAAACATGCTAATATTCACTGGGTTTTGTCATATCCTGACAAGTAGTTTTGATCTCCAGTTTGGTTACTCAGCTCCAGTTTGGTGCATTGCTGCTTGCGAGGTCTACTAGACTTTTTACTTCTTGTATTCGGTCCCACTATTGTTCTTAAATCATTCATTCAAATTTACCTAATCTTAGTAGGATACCAAAATAAGTTTCTGAGTAAACCTGCATAGTAATTGTTCAAAGCAGTAAAATATCAGCAGTGTTTTCTCCTCCTCTTGTTACATTACTGGTAACCATACTAATTCAAAATATTATCCTACCAGTGATCAGTTTTGTGGACATTCCTGGTAGAAATGTAAAACACTATTATAATTATAATTTTTATTTTTATTATAGGAACACAAAGTCGTATGTAGTATAAATACATTATAAAAGAACTGTATTGTTGAATATATGGTTAAATTTGCAATGACCACTTCTCTATCAATGCAATGCAATTAAAAGTTACAGTATAAAACAATTTTGGTTTTTTGTTAATTTTAATAGGAACATCCTCAGTGACTGTACTTTGACAGCTAACATAAGCCATGTTTGTATAACCAGCTGAGTTGGGATAGAAGTAGAGAGAATCAAGGCTAGATCTGAAAAATGTATCACCTAAACAGACAGAAAAAGAGCACATTCGTTCATGGAAACAAACACTTTTGTAGGGTCTGTAGCAATAGGACAAAGGGTATGGTTTCAAAGTAAAAGAGGGTAGATTTAGACTAGATATAAGGAAGAAATGTTTTACAATGAGGGTAGTGAAAGAGTGGAACAGGTTGCCCAGAGAGGTGGTAGATTCCCCATCCCTGGAAACACTGAAGGTCAGGTTGGGTGGGGTTCTAAGCAATCTGATCTAGTTAAAGATGTCCCCACTCACTGCAGGGGGGTTGGGCTAGATGATCTTTGGAGATCCCTTCCAACCCAAACTATTCTGATTCTATGATTCTATGATCTTATTATTCCTGTATTACAAATCAGGATCTTAAATACCATGAGATTAAATAGCTTGCCTACATTCAGTTTAATTTATATTTATTTACTATGGCAAATCTTCATTAACATTTTGATCAACCTTACAAAAATCCCAGTGTTCTCTCTCTTGCCTCAGCTAAATCCACTAAATTCAAGGAAACAGGAGAAATTAGAAGAAAATTAGAAGACCAAAAGGAAATTGAAAATTGAGATAGAAAGCCACATAGGAAAGAGAAGGGATCATTAGGCAAGAACTCAGATATTAAATATCCATATTTTTTGTATGGGATGTTGCCACTTCCAACCAGTCACACATTTGCACAGAACATAGCCTCTCCCTGCTCACTCCGGTGACTGTAGCACACACAGGACGTGACTTCCATTACCAGAACTGCAACTACTTCTTTTAGTAAGGAACCCTGCAAAAGTGCTTCCAAAATTGCATGGCAGGAGCTCACAGAAAATAACAATTGAAAAAGAGCGAAAAGATCATCATGATACTTTCTATATCCCATCTAACAGAAATTCTATATGGAGAAAAAGCAGAGAATAGCAAAACAGGCAAATCTATCCAGGAAGATGGTAGATAGAAAGTCTGGAGTGTGTATGTGAATTCAGAGGTCATCTGTAGTTGATTGCCAGGCATTTTCTTTTTGCCAGATTGTGGGCAGCAAAAAACAATTCTATATTGCTGGGAGTATCTTCTGTAAACAAAAGGTTCTGATTACCTTTCTAAGAAACTTCACATCTCTTGAAAACTTATAACAGAGTTTCATATTTTAAACCAGAAAATATGGACTCTAAGAGTCATGATCTAGCTTGATCAATATAACTCACAGTCTTTCTCCATTATGTGTTATGTTTTTCATGTAGCCTTTTTTAAAAGGCTGAATAGCACTTTCATACCAGCTTTCATTGGTGACCCATGGTGACTGACATAGGTCAGCCTTTAGACTTTTATGTTACATGAAAATTCATCTCCCGAGCTATGTGATGACAGAAAGACAGCTTTGTTTCCCATCATTTCAAACAACCTTTACCAGACAGAAATCACTAACTGGTATTCTTCAGATTACTGATTTACTCAACCAAAAAAGCATTGAGAAACACCAGCTTTAAACTGCCTCTTTTCTCATAAAAAGGCTTTATTATCAGCTCTGAAATGGATGTGTCTGCACTCGTAATAAAGTTTGATAAAATACAGTCTTATTTACCTGAACAAAGCTTTTGCCGTGTTTCCTGCTCATCATTCATAGTGATATCTGCTGAGAGCATAAGGTTTCTTACATCTTTAAATGAAAGCTCTTTCTACAGATAACCTATCAACACTCCAGCTATCCGCATGACTTGTCCGTATAGTCACATTATTTTAACATATTCAAGCTATTTGCATATTTACTTATTTTCTGTGAAAGATAGGATCTTTAATCATTTGTTCTGAACAATCTTTTGTGCTCTTTTCACATAGAAAAACTTCCATGAAAAGCGTTCCTAGAGACAGGCAACAGCATGTATTCAGTGCATCAGGGTTCTTGAAACATGTATCCCGCAACAATTTTGCCTATCATTTTTCTAAGGATTCACTAGATACCAGGAAAGCTGTTATATTTAGTTGCTTATCTCCTTTTGTCTGCAGTGCAGGACTTGCAAAGATGCCTTTCATTCTGAGCCGTGGCACATTAAATATCACCTGATCTGAAGATGTATGAGGGTGTAGAGACTCTTGCATAAAATAAATGTCTTCTCTAAAAATAGCATTACATTTCTACATAGTCTTTCATTTTTGTGTTGCTCTACTTTGTACATAAATTAAGGCACAAAAAAACCTTAAAGGTTTGTCTTCACACTGACAGGAGGAAGAAAGCTCAAAGCTTAAAAAGAAAATCCTCTGACATTCCTACTCAAAATCACCCCAGTACGTCCAAATATTGTATTGAATAGAAGGTGGCAAAAGGTATCCTTCAAAGATTTAGATGGAAAACAGCAAAAATGAAAGCTGGAATGTCATGCTGAAAATAGATGTAACAGCATAGATTAAAGCTGCAGTATCTCATTGAATATTCACTTTCATTCTGTGGGTTTTAAATAAGGCCTTTAACCCAAGATTCCTCAGTGATTAAATCTCCTTTAGTGTATATTCACTGAATCTCTTACATTATTACCCCCTAACATTTTAGGAAACTAACTGCTTGCTAAAGTAAAATTCTTAGTCTACTACATTTAAAGGAGAATGATATTGATCCTCACACATAAACAATACTTAACACTGTACTAGGAAGTCATTGTTTGCAATTTTCTCTATTTTCATAGTGAAGTTTATCTCAATTTTATTTACAGATAGATTTATGTCTTAAAGCTGTGCCCATTTACCAGTGGAAGAGGAAAACATGTAGCAAGACATAATGCACTGGAGATGTATGATGGACTTCTGACTGGCTTATTGAAGTTGACTGAGAAATTTTCTGGGCCTTCATAGAAATGCAGAAACACAGGATTAAGGTCAGGTACCTTTCTTTAAGATATAACACTGATGTCTTGCCATTTCTAAAGAGCACTGTTAAGGAAATCAGGACATATTTCCTTTCCAGTCTGTTTGTTCTTTCCTTTGATAGAATTGGAGCCATTGACAATGCTGATAAGATTTTTTTCACTCTATTCTGAGAATAGAGAGGACAGCATTAAAAATACTTGGGAGCTTCATTCCTATGATTTCAATAGTTTACTGTATTGATGGCAGCCAGACTTTGAGAGAGAGGGAAGGGAAATTTCTGCAGTTTTGAGGAACTGTAAAAAAGAGAATTACTTCCTNTTTCAATAGTTTACTGTATTGATGGCAGCCAGACTTTGAGAGAGAGGGAAGGGAAGGGAAGGGAAGGGAAGGGAAGGGAAGGGAAATTTCTGCAGTTTTGAGGAACTGTAAAAAAGAGAATTACTTCCTCAGATGCTGTTTGGAAAGATTCTGGTTATAAAATTTGGGACAAAATAATACTGTAAAAATCTTAGATACAGAATAATATTGCAGTTTCAGGATGTGTGGATTTTCCAACTAAATGCCTTGGTGATTCATAAATTAATTGAAAAGATGAAACTAGCAACACATTCCTAAAAATTGCAGTTATATTGCAGACATACGCAGCCAGGGGGAAAAAAGGTAATTTAATGAATTGCTATTATCCCACCAACTTTCAATATCACCATTTACAATAATGGATAGGATTAAGGCTGAGGGGTTTTTTTTAATCACTTTCTTTTTATTTTTATTTTTTTTATAAATTTGCGACATCTGCGCCCTTGGTCCATTCATAATGAAAACCATAAACATTTCCCTCTCCAACATGTTTATTTTTCATTGGTTTGTGGAACCAGAATGTACATCTCAAGGTATGTTTCTCATAATGAAATTACTAACATGATGTTGGGGAAAGTAGGCTCTTTTTTTTTGGCTTTTTTTCCTTGGAAGTCAGATCTAATTTGTTCCAGATGTTTGTTATACTAATGGAGAAAAGGAAAAATTCAGTAAAAGAAAACAAAACCAATCTAAACTTTACCTGCCATTGCTTTAAAACAATTTCAACCACTGCTATGTTCTTCATGAGGGCTGTAAATTCCATTTTAGCACTTTTATAATCGCTTAAGCCACAGGAAAAGTGTATGCAAAACATGACGATTTTATGCTGTGAAACAATCTGACAGGACTGAAAAGATACTTTGGCCACTCTACTGTTACTTTTCTGTAATTTCTACCCCCTTTTCTATCCCCCATCCTCTATGTCTAACAAGTGAACTGCATAGGATAAAAAAGAACATGTGCTACCAATACTGGCTAAAATTTTCAAGAAGATGTTGCAAAATAAAAGTTGATTTCCAAAGGAATATATAAAGGTTACCTTTAATAAATCTAAAATGAACATGCAATTCAAATTCTATTTTGTAATATGATGGAAAATGCATTTGTATACACAGTTCTACAGTAAAACATTGAAGACAAATTTTGTAGGGACAGACTAATTTTGTAGTAACCATGACATGCTGTGATTAATTAGTCCTTGATTCTCTAAGATAGTGTCAAAACTGTACCATTGATTTGAATGGTGCCACTCATAAGTGACAGGGGAGTGTATGAAAAGAGAAGAACAACATCCATCAATACCTAATCTTTATGTTTCATTGAATTGCATCAGTGTCTGTGAGCCTTTAAAACTCTAATGACTTATTTAACTGTATTATTTTGATGTAATATGCTTGGACAATTCCAGTAGGGTGTTCAATATGCAGTGTTTTCACATTTTCTACAGGTCCCTAAATTTTGCCAAAACTTTACATCTACAATATCCATCAATCCATTTAATTAGGAAGCAAAGAAATCACATCTGTAGTATGCAATGATAAGTGTCTTTATAAAGAAAAGCTTTTACAAATGTCACATTAAAACTTAGGGAACCACAGAGTAAGTGAAATACATTAAGTAGGTACTCATGGCAGTTACTTTTAAAATAAACTTTTGATATAAATCAGCAGTGGTCTATCAGATCATTCTTTTGGATGAGCCCTCATGATAACTAGAATGATGTCTCTCATCTATTGCAACTCATAATACCAAGCACTGCAGAGCTACAATTAACCTATAGTGATACACAGAAGTTTTTATCAGTCAATAATTTCATGATGTAAGGGATATTCAGATAACCACATTTCACAGAACAAATATTTATTTACTATTTAACATACATATTGGTTAGACTTTTTCAGCTGAAAGCAATTTTACTGAACTCTGAAAGAAAGCAATAGGTAGGACTGTAAGACATCAACATGTGCTTGAACAGAATCATTAGCTAATGTCTTGCAAAACAAAATTAAAATATAGGTGGATCCAAACATGAAAAGATGAGTTTATAGTCAAAACACTAGAAATTATTGCTTCCAGGTTTGGAGGGGTTTTGAATTTTTACTTCAGAGCCAGATGATAATTTGCTGCGTTTTGCAATGCCATTTACCCCATGCAGAACAGCAGATAAAAAGGCGTTTTTTTTTCAAAAAAAGCCACTTCTCAAAAACTCATCTAAAACAGGGAGCTAAAGGTGGACAGATGTGAAACAAATATACTGTACACTTAATGATACTAGTCTTCCTTGATGGAGCAGCCAGGCTGTGATGAGTTTTCCATCTGTGGATGAAACTTTTTGTGAGATGAAATCGTTTTAGTGGAATAACCAGTACTGGGTATTAGTTATCCTGATGAGAAAAGGAAAACAGACAGAATCTATTTCAAGACTACCAAGTTTCCAAGTCGTGCTCTGTGGTAAGAAACTGGGTTTCACACTAGAATGTTAAACATGAGCACTTCTGAGACACCCAATGCCCATCAGAAGCACACAAATGTATTAATCTAAGAGTCACAATAGTTCCATAACACAAGCAATAATATTTGAAAACCGGCCTTCCCTATCTGAATCTTCAACTTCAATTTAAATTTTGACATTTTGTATGATTCCTGTCATTGTGTAAAGTGCAGTGGAGCAAAAGCGCTTAGAAATGTTTCTAGAAGTAACCTGAGAGAGACTGCACTCCTGTGTTGGCAGTGTTTTTGAATACCTCATGATAGGGGTGTTCATTTTCAGCGAACAAAAAAGCTTAGTGGATCACTTTAAAATCAAACCAAATTTTTGATTAGCATAGCAGCAGGAAATAAGTTACCAAACAATAATGATACAGTCTTTTAATGAACATATTCAGCATTCTGCATAATTTCAGCCTAATTAAATAATACAGCAAACTAAAATGCAGAGTTTATTATGTGACTTGATATTAAAAGCTTCATATTCTCTGAAAAAAAAAAATAGAAAGTTTGCAGTGAAAGGGTAGTTCTTAATGTTTTTTTGCTTTTGCAGAAATGGCCAAAAGCCAAATCTGAATGGATATGCTTTACATGTAAAACTTATCATGCAGTTCTAATTAAAATCTCCTGAAGCTTTCAGCTTCATTTAAAAGAGTTAATCTTCTGAATACTTTCCACTTTCTTTTGGTAACATATTTAAGGAGAAACTATCATGCTTTCTTAAATTAAATAAGATGGACTAATTTTTAAAACATCAGGAAATAAAACCCAAAATCTGGGTTCTTATGGACAAAAATCTATGCATTTTTGGTAGGATTTCATAGTGAGAGAAGCTTTGTCTTCTGCAAATATTCAATATCAGAATGTGAAAAAATAAACAAGAAGTTTTTTAAAAAAGTCAATGTTAAATTATTTCTCCTTATTGATAGAATATATGTATTTTTACATATAAGTACATCTCACTGGTATGGATACTGAAGATAACTAGTTTGACCACATATATGAAGTATCTAACTCTGTTTCTTTCTTTTACTTTATTAATTTCAAATGCTATTAACTGTGTGCCACTGCTAAAATGGTTAACTGTGGTTAGCCTTTATATTAAATATATTGATTTCCTCATTTTACTAGGTGAAAAATAGCTAGCAAGATAGCAGATATTTAGAGAGTTTTAGAACATTATTATTTAGTCTTCTATATATATTATAAATCAATAACATATCCATCTATTGTTGTATATGATTTATAATAAGGTAATGAATGGTTACTAACGATACAGCAAAATAATGTAATGAGTAAAAGAATGAACAAAAAAATAATAGTATGAAGGTTATAACATTGAAAATAGAGATATAGGAATAGATCATCTAGATAAAGATAGATACAGGTGATACAGATATCATATGGAAACAGCATTTTTCTGGGTGCTATATGAAATTAACAAATGAACTAGTCAGACAACATAGACTAAACTATTATCACCAGTGCTGATAATGCAAGCTCTACCCCTCCTTTGCCTCTGAAAACCACTCTCAGTGTTGACTCACTGATAAATGGCACCCAGCTCAGCGTCCCAGCCTCACAATGGGAGCAAGGGAACCCTACTGAAGAGTTCATAACTAAGGCTATTCCCCTTTGGTAATTTAGTGCATAGTTTATGGATATTTTAGGATTTACCATGTTTTTAAAAAGGATCTCCCAAGACTGCTTTCTTTCACCTGTAGTTGACAAGACATCCTTATACTTCCTGACTTTAGGTGGTCAGGATGGGCTGGTATCATGTATTCATGCTGGAAACTCTCAGCTGGACTATACCAATGCAAAAACCTGTATGTTATGACTGAAGCACTTACAAACCCTGAATTACTACTGCATGCTACAATGCATATCCTCAGCAGCATTGTCACCAGGAATACAAAACACAGGATACAAAATATTCATTATATTGGATTTTTGGGGGATTACAAAATAAATGTAAGAGATAAGGTTTAATCTACAAAGCATTTTATGTCCTGAATGAACCGCTCCACTGCCTGGGAAAATAAGGAGGTTGTAAGATGTCTAAGGAATGAGCTAAAGTAGTCATGGCATTGGCAGTGTCAAAAGAGGTTATACCAGCCTGAGTCTTAGTGGAACTCCTCCTTGAAGTTGATCTTGTGTAAATGTGTATTAATGATGCAATTAGGTTTTGATGGTGTTAAGTAAGAGTGGGCTGTGAAGTCTCCTGATGATATAAGACTGAGAGTGCTCACTACTAAATGAAAATTTCAGGATACCATGTAGAAAGAACTGGGTAATCTTGCAGAATGAAGGAATAAGAGAATAAATGTGAGAACTGATAATAAGCTCTTCTGCTATGTGTTTAGAATTGGAAAGGACTGAAGAGCCATGAATGTTGAAGCATTAATATAGTATAACACTAAAATATGCAAATATGATCTTTGAATGTATCAGGAAGGTCTTTCCAGAAGATATGAAGCAAATGTTTGACCCCTCCTCCTCCCCCTCCCTCCCACCACTTTAGTCTTCCATATTTAAAAAATATGTATTCAAACTGAAACAAGTTCAAAGAGGGCTATATGAAAAGCCCATCATTCAAAGGGAGAAGAGAGGTTATGTTTATTTAGTATAGAAAAACAAAGGCTGCAAAAGAATATGCCTAATGGGTATAAGTAAATCCTAATGTTCAATATTAGTGATAAAGAAGTCCTTTAAATTATAATGTTGTCACAGAAATAAATATATGTGTGTGTGTATATAAATTGATTATGCACACATATAGGCTGGAAATCAGAAGAATGTGCCTTAAAGTAAAAGGTTCCTGAACAGTTTTCATAAACAAGTAGTTGAAACAAAAACCTAATCATTCCCAAAGTTTAAAAAGGAGATTACCACTTTTGGCTTCTTGTCATCAGAAGAGATTTAATTCAATGATCTGGGAAGTGACTTTTTACCACACTGTGTTTGAACAATATCTAAACTACAACCTTGAACATCAGGGTTAAAGTTGCAATGATTAGCTATATTCTTCTAGAAAAAAGGCACTGTGCAATCAGAGTAAAGGTCAACTATCTCAGAGTAAGGAGTTCCTTGGCATCAACAGTCAACGGTATAATGAATTTCCCCAAACCCATACAATCATTTGGGTTGAAGGGACCTTTAAAGGTCATCTAGTCCAGATCTACAACCTGAACCAATTCTCCTAAATTCTTAGCCACTGGGTATTTTGGAAAGTATTGTCTGACTTCCTAAAAAATAATAATAAAGAGTTCTCAGAGTTTTCAATGTCTACACAGCTGTACAATATAGCCACTGCACTCCAAAAATTCTTAGTCTTAGTCCTGCACTGTGAAGACAAAAGTCAGACCACAGCTCTGGGGGACAGTGTTTCACCTTAGCACAGACAACAGAAATAGAATTTCTGCAATGTTACACATTTTTAACAGAAACAGCTTTTATTTACTCAATAACTTTGGGTCAGACTGGCTCTGTTTACAACTAAACATGTTGACTTTTCCCCTCTGGCTAATGATTTTTCATTTTTGTCATTAAAAATGAAACCCAAACATTTATTTCTAGCTGGCCGACTACTGATAGGACTCCATTTTAGAGAAAATCATTCTTCATTTACATCTAGAGTCCCAGAGGAATTTTGTCTTTTAATACAAATAGTGAGGATTATGTTTCAAGGATCTCTGTCCATTTTATTCCAGATGAAGTTGACTGGGGATGTGGGTGTTTGGAGGCTTTGGCAAATCAAGCCCCTACACAGCAGCTCTGTTAATGACAGTGAGTCAGAAGGGAACTCACACCACACTCCCACATCTGCATCAGCTCCCTGCTTCTATCAGCAGGATGTAGAAAACATTTATTTTTTGTCATGGAATTAAAAAGTGACTGAACATAGAGTAGATCTGCTGAATAGGAAGGTGCATTTTTACATAATACTTTTCAGAACTGAATAAAGGTCAAAATCTGTTTGACTTACATTGCATTAAATTAATTCAAAGGAGATCATTTAGGGAAGAATTCATTCCCAAGTTGCTCTAAGACTACAATTACAGATGGCTTTTTCAGAAACAAAAGAACACATTACAATGTTCTTCACATACATCCTAGAAAACTGTTCCAAACTAAATCCAAATGTAATTAATGATAGGTATTAAATAGTTATTGCAGGGGAATCACAAAATCATTATGCCATCATAACTGAGCTAAAGTAAATTAACTAACTTGAAATGAGACTGAAAGCTACATATACAGCTGGGTACCTTTCATTGACTACTCCCAATTACAGAGAGCTTCATGAATACAGTTAATGAGGCATTGTATAGAAATCATACTGAAGAGATATGATGGACAACAAATATCTAGCATAAACCTCTGGATTTCCATGTTTGAACTGATTGGTTTCAGCCCGAATGGACCATTCCAAAATCTGCCAATTACTGAGGCATAAAGGACTGGTGTGCTCCTCATTTCCTGAGAACCCTCCGCTCCCAGCGCACACACACACACATGAACACTCACATTGCAGTGGCTTGCATCCAGAATGTGAATGGT
Organism: Aegotheles bennettii; assembly: GCA_013398125.1. Classification (NCBI taxonomy): domain Eukaryota; kingdom Metazoa; phylum Chordata; class Aves; order Caprimulgiformes; family Aegothelidae; genus Aegotheles; species Aegotheles bennettii. The sequence goes on along the minus strand of VZRW01013709.1, from coordinate 28,994 downwards.
GTATAAAAGAAGGAGCAATCAAATTCCTCTAGAACTATTAAAGTCACATTTTCATTGTTATTTTGCACCTCAATACCCCTATGACCAATAATTCTGACTGCTGTGAACACGTAGGATACTACACTGAGATTGGTTCAAAATTAATTTATACTAGGCTATTTCAGTTAGTCAGTGCAACGCTAAAGCTAGCAGATGTTCCATCCTGTAATGCAGTATTACAGAACAAGAGTATGAAACAGCTACATTGATTTTATCTTCACTACCTTTTCCATGTAGGACCAGACTATGTGCAGTATATAAGACCAAATGCAATTACGAGTCTTTAGAGTCAGCAGCTGGATATGGCAGAAATTATTAGTAAGCTCGCTTGCCCTTAGGAGTCCACCATGCTGAAGAAAATCCATTATTATAAAGTTTTGGATCATTTCCCAGATACACTGCAAAAATTGATAAATACTTCAGATTTTTTTCAACTGAAAGAGGACAGGTGTCAGAGGAAAGAGGAGACCTATTATGGCACTTATACCATATTTTACAGAAGTGCATGATCACAGCAGTGGCTTAGACCAAAACCATGGTGTTATTCAATGTCTGTCTCTGTATATGAACTCATCAATTACAAGGCCAGGAGCAACCTCTGCAAACACAAATTCTGACCTCCTCTTTAACACAAGCCATAGGATGCCCTGGATGCAGTCTGATCTATCTATTCAATAATCCCAACAGTAGAGAGCCCAGTATCCATCCTTGCAAATTTTTCCTGCTTGGAAAACATACATAGCTTTCTTTTATTGGAAATAATATCCTTTCATGCTAGGCCTACGGCTTTATGATTGGCCATATGTAAATTTAGCACACCTACCTTGCCAGGCAGTCTTGATTACCTTGCATCAAAGACATCCTTTTTTCATTACACTCGCAACATTTTTCATCTGCAACTTTATCAGTATCATTGTGTATTTTCTTCCAAGCACTGAAAAAGAATACTAAATATAATAGAGTCAAATACTGATCTCCATGGAGCTCATAGAAAAACATCTGAAGAATGATGATTCTTCACTTACAGTAATATTTTAAGATATTGCAGTTGCCCAGGTTTTAATCAATTCAGTGCGTGCCATGTTGATTTCATTTCTTAATTAACATGTCATGTGCTACCAAATGAAATGCCTTATAGAAGACTAAGTGCATTCCATCAATTTTATTACCTTTATAAACAAACAGGATGGCTGTATCATCTGTTTTATTATTCTGTCTAAGATCATTATCAGGCTGACAAATCTATAATTACAATTTTTTTGTTGTTTATATTGGTACGAATTGAATTTCCCATTTACTTTTGAGACTACCAAAATGCTTTGAGTGTGGACACTCAGCACTGAAATTCAAGCCTAGCAATTCAAAGAGATCATCAGCCAGCTCTCTTAAAAGTCTTGGATGCAAACTACTTAGGCTAGTTTATTTTGAAATATTTGTTTTTATTAGTCTCTCTTTAACATACCTACATTTTTCAAACTGAAAGATTTTTATTCTTATACCATATTAGATTCCAGGCTACAAATAACCAAAGTGTTGATATGAGACTATCTGATAGTGCAACCCCTTTGCTATCACAAGATACAGAATATGTCCCATATGTGGTTCTGAAAGGCAAATACCATTTCTCACAGACATTGGTATGCTTTAATATGCCAGTATCATCTGCCTCTTTCCAAAAGCAGCAACTCTAGTATTTTATTTAATAAACATTCTGCCTCTGTCATTATTGTTGAAAAATTCCTAATTCCATCTGGTTTTAGACTAGTACAAGACCAGAAATCTCTTGTCATAATCTACATCAAGACATCTTTCTTATTGTATTCACATTTCCCAGACTCTTTTTGTCCTTCAACTTCTTCCATTATTCCTCTGTATTCATAGTTTTCTTTGTAATTTATGGTACGAACTGATCAAACTAATCTTTTTAAAACATACCCTTGAAAGACAGTGATAAGTGAGGGTGTACTTCCTGTTCAGTTTAGTGTAATCTAAAACTCAACAGAAAATATATTGACTGAGATAGAAGTTGGTCGTCGCCACTAAAGTAATTGTATAATGTCTGATCTATACCTGCATTAACCGTAGGTACCACTTAATTATAAGCCGTCAATATGCAAAACTTTTATTTTTCTTTATAATATCAGGGAGTATATTAATACAGCACTTAAAACCATTTTCACTTTTAAATGTTAACATTTTTAATGAAAAGTTCCAATTTTGCCTTCTAAAAATTAATTTTTATGGAATTTGAAAAAAGTTGAAAAAGTCAAAAACTCAATTATGCTGAAAAAAATACCTTTGTAATCTGAAAGTGATATTCAGAAAGTTATGGTTGTTTATTTTACCTAAAATGCACTGGCATACACTCACACAAACAGGATCAAGCATATATCCATTGAGAAAAATCAGTCTTAAATGCAGACCTTGCAACGGACTTAAGATTTTGATTCTTGTGGCTCATTCCTCAAAATAGCTGGACTCTGTAAGAATGGAAGGATCTGTCAACAGAAAACTTAATACAGAATCAAAACCATCACTTGCAATTTTAAGTCCTTATTAACAATTCATCCTCATTACTGCAGTAATTTTCTTCATACTCCATTCCTTTATAAAGAGAGTTCAGTTCTTTCTACAATTCTTTATCAGTTCTGTTTGTTGAAAGCCCCAACACTTCTAGGAGAAGTTTATTCAAACAGAGCTTTAAAACTTCATGATTACTTCAAGATCATAAAATAATATAACATGTTCAATATTAATATTTATTTTACGTGGTTTGTAGCCTTCTTGTCTGCTGCTCTCTGAATATCCACTGTGAACTGCACTCCAGGAAGCTGGATGTTGTTTACACTGTAAGCTGGCTATCAGCTAGATCTGCATCCATTTTCTGTAAGTACAAATTTTCTCCACATCCTAACACACCAAGATCACAGGACTTGATGGTAGGGCTGGGGAAGGCAAGAAGGCAGAATAGTAGCCTATTGTTACACTGCTTCTCTTATCCATCAGGAAAGGCAACTTTATTTTTGCTGTTGCTCAAGCGTGCTACACCTCTCTCTTCAGCTCTGTGTTACTGTTCAACATATTTGATTTATAATAGAAAATAATGTTTATTTTTCAAGCCACCTAGAAACAGATGTGTCAGGGCACAGCTGAATAAAAAAAGAAATACCACAGGGTTCCCTTCAACTGACTAAAGATGCCATATATATGAAATAACAGCCATAGGTCTGTATTTTGCTCAAGATAACCTAACACAGTAGTGGAGGCCCATGTAACTGACTAACTTGGGTAAGGCAGCACTCTGTCAACTGTACTCTTAAAGCCTCAAAGCCAATAATCTTAATCTCTTGTGTATTTATTGATATACATAATAGTGGAAAATTTTGACTAAATATATATTCTCATCATTTGGGAAATTGTTGTTAATTCTGAAATTGGTGTTAAATGGGAGAATAGAGGGATTTGTTTGTTTGTTTAATCTAGTTCTGTGTATGTTCTTCATGGGTTGTGTAATGCAGTCAAATGTGCAGTAGGGCAGCTGAAGTTTGAGCCTGTGGCCCATCCTACCAGCCCTGGTATAGGACCGTATCTCTGTGCATGCATAGGTCCATACGGCTGCAGACAGCACCGCTGAAATGTTACAGAACACCCTCCTGCTCTTCCCAAACACCTGGCATAAGACCAGATTGTTTGTCTTGGCATGGCTGTGAATGAAGTCTCTGCCACATCCATCACCAGAATCTTCCCACTAACCTCCTGGTAATAAACAGCTCCAGGGGAAGCTGCCATTTCGAGCAGCATCTCCTCTGAGTTGTATGCATGCAACCATTCTCCCCCACCAACTCTAGGAGAGTGGAAAGTGAATTACTTCTATTTCAGCAGAACTGTAGGAAACTCTCCTCCCTTTCCCTGCTAGCACTCCCAGGCCCTCATAACTCCGTTAGTGTTCCAGAGAAGAAATGACAGGGATGGATTAGTGCAACCGAGTTATACACAAGCCCTGTTTTTTCCTGTCCATTCTTGCTCATAAAGCAAGAAGGACTGTGCCGTGGCTGCCATCAAGGCTGGAATCTAATGCACCTGTGTATGAGAGAGACACCCCCACCCCCCCCGGCAGTCTTCCAGGCCAGGTTGGATGGGGCTTTGAGCAACCTGGTCTAGTGGGAGGTGTCCCTGCCCATGGCAGGGGGGTTGAACTAGGTAATCTTTAAGGTTCCTTCCAACCCAAACCGTTCTGTGATTCTATGATTTTATGATCAGACCTAGTTTTCCTTTTTTCCTTCATTGGCCGATTCTGCCTCTGAACAAATAATCCCTGCAAATATGTAAGTAGTCTTTACTGATGAATCGGTAAAGGTAAATGCAACTTGAACAATACAGACATGATTATTGTTATCAATATGATATATGTAATGGCAAAGATGTCAATAGAAAAGTGAACACTGGCTTCTGCAGAAACATGATAGAAAACAAAGGTTTCCCAAATTTTAACTAAACCTCTGTTAGATGTTTTAGAACAACATTTTGAAAGAAACTGAATAATATTTTAAATATCTAGCTTGTAATTCCCTAATTATCATGAAAGTAGAGAAAATTGTGTTTTAAATCTGATATACCAATGTGTTACAAATTACTCTTCAGTCCTTTATTAAAAATGTGTACTATTAATATATACGTATTACATTAGACCTGCATATATGTGTATTTATTGATTCATATGATGTCATAGATAAGACTTCTTTAAAGAAGAAAATAGAAGAAAATCTTAAAAGTGCAGAAAACACAAAATGATTTCTTTATCTCAAATCAGAAAGTGAGTTTTTACTAGCAGCTACCTTTGAAACAATTACTCTTAGCAAGTTGCTTTTTGTGCTTGTTTTCTTTAAACAGTGACTGGAGATAAAAACACTAAATCATCATTTGGAATTTGGTTGCAATCTGCTACTGTCGAATTTTTATAAGTTTTTTTATTTGTTGTGACTCATTCAGAGCTCTTTAATACTTGTATCTTTCAAACTTATTTTTTGCTTGGATTTTGTTTTGTTTTGTTTTTCTCCCAAGGTGTTTTCACTGTGTCATTCTGAACAGAAATAGCTTGTTAATGCTTAAGTGAGAAAAAACCTGACTCTTCCCCTACCATTATTTTTGCCCTTTTGGAAAAAAAACAATCCAAAAAAAATTGCAGCAACAGGAATACATTCAAAGTGATTTCTCTGAAAGTCACTATCTCAGGTAAAATCTGGGTGTGGCATGTGTTATTTGTAGATTAATTATCCTGTGACCCCTGCTGTCTTTCCTTTAAGTACACGTTCTGATACCTTTAGTCATTATGAGTACTATACTTTCAGGTAACAGACAGCATAAGTTGGAAACTGTAAAATATGATCACATTTACAAGTCACCCATGTACAGGTCACTCACTACCAATACCATTAATGACTGACTCCATGTCTCTCCATCATTAACCATTGTCCTGGGATGTCTGATGGGCAAGTTCAATGGGAGAGCAGATGTCAGAAGGTTTTCTTAATTCTTCCCCAAGTATCCACAAGTCCCCTGCTGGCTAATAACATTAGTTTGAAAAGGAAAGGTAGAAATCTGAGGTTTTGTTACTTAAAGTGTTTTGAAGGAAGTTTTCAGAGAAATGAGAGGAAGAAATAGCCCTCTGCCCACCTCAGGACTGAAAACTGAAATAATGAACTTCAAAGAGCATAATGGAAGTAAGCAATGGTTTTTCCTTATGTGTCCTTTCATTCTTACCTCTGTCCTCAACACCCTTCTTTTTACATGTCCAGAAGCACACCAAACAATTCACCCAGCCACCTCATTCACTGAGTCCATGACATTACCCTTGCAAATCAACTTTTCACTCTTTTTTCTCTTTTATTCTGCCTCATCTATCAGAAATCTTACCCTGCTAACGCACCTGTTTCAGAATGAAAAAAAACCAAAACACTCCATGTCTCTCCCATCACAAATCACAGTCATCCTGCTAAAACTCTGAATTTCTCCTGACTGAGAAAGAGGGAATTAGAACAAAAGCACCTTCTCTTTACATTCCTATTTCTCTCCAAGTCCTTAAAATTATGTTTCCCGCTTACTCAACACTTAAAACTACACCTCTGTGTTTTGTCTGGGAGCAAGGGCAAGTGTAATTGTAGTGAAGTTTTAGTATCATGGTGTATTTTTCATTGTCCTTTCATCTTTGAGGACAAGCCTTTTTTACACTTCAAAAACAGCTTAGGGGGCATGGGTCATAGACTCATAGGCACAGCAAAATGAGTGAAAGGAAGAATGGAGTTAAGAGCCTATTACATCTTAAAAGAAAGAGATTTCACAGTCCCATTAATTTAACTTTTAAAACTTCAGTGTCTTTGGACAAATTTCAATGTTTTCTGAATTAAATAATCATCACCTGAAGGATTTGGGTACCTGCTGGGGGTGGTGGGAGGTAAGGATAGGAGTGTTTCAGGCAAAATTTCTTGAATATTTCAGAGTTTACATATAAATATCTAGTGAAAGAGATGCCTCCCTTCATAGCATGATATTAAACCTGAAGCAGATTCAACAAGCGGGTTGATGAGCACCAGCTCCATCCAGGTTATCCTCTACTGATTAGAGTATTATTGCAGCATTTATTGCATATCATTGTGAGAAGACAAAGGAGTTAAAATCCAGGCATGACAGAGACTCAAGTAGCTGACCTGTTGGACAAAAGGGAGCTAGCATATCTATCCCACTGTTGCTGACAATATGTTTGTCATATTATTTAAATTGGGTAATCATGCTGTGCAAATGCAGTCAAATCACGTTCCTCACCTGGCAAACATGGAAGAAGAGCGCTTTTGCAGGTAATATGGATCTTGTCAGTGGGAGACAGCTAAGTCCAGTCCTGTCAAAACTAAGTACTCCGAGCATGGCCAGAAGCCCAACACAGGCATCAGGATATTTTACATAAAATATCTGGGCAAATTTTATATCCATTCTCTATAAGCAGCAGCTTATATGGGGCATTTGAGAATCCCAATTTCTAAGTTTGGTATTTTGAATTATGAATTGCTTAGGTTTGGACATCTAATACTTCCATGTCTCTAATTCACCTCAAACAAGCTGTCAGTGCTTTACAGTTCCGGTCTCCACAATACGTTGATGTTACCAACAGCCTTTCCACTTCTCCATGATTCTATTAAATCCTTGCAAAGAGCTGAAGCCCGGAATACTAATTTGTTATGAAAAATCATCTTTGTTTCTATGAAAGTAGGAGATTACACCACAAACAACCAGCAGTGAAGATGAAAAACGAAGCAAAGTACACGGTTAAAACCAAGAAGTCTGTGGAGTTGCAGTCCTGCGTTTAGCCAAACTTCATTCCTAGCACCAGAGGGAGCTGTGCAAAGGTATAAATTCTGACAATGCACGGATTTAGAAGCCCAGACTTCGCTGGCCAAACTGTCCTCGGCAGCTAATACTGCTGTCTACATGGTGGATTCAGAACAAAAGCAAAAAAAAAATATTACAAATATTGCCATAAGGTGAGCATCTGTTTCCTCCTTTTTTGAGGAAGAGTGAAAAAAAAAGCTCTTTAATGTGCACTTGGAAGTTTTCTTATTTTCTATCAACTCAGAGAATTTAATCAAATTCAACATAACTTTCACACAGTGTCTTTTTTCTAAAACTAAAGCTTTCATACATCTATTCTTTGGGTACCATTGGTGGTCTGTAGCTTATATCTATTTTATATCCTTATATTTTGCCAAATCTAAATTGACACTTTCATAGGGAGCCATAAGGTTTTCCTTTTACTTCTTCACCTAATCACAATTTTACTCTACAGAGATCTTTATATGTTTAATATCATTGTCTTGCTTGTCAACAAATATTTGAACTCTCTACAGTGAGTGGGGTTTCAGTTTTGTTTTTGTTTGGTTGATTGGGTTTTTTTCCAATTTTTTATATTTTCCCCATAGTTTTAAATGCATATAGCAATATAAACAAACTTCCTGATCAATATTGCAGACAAGTGTCTTGAATTAAAAATTTATTAAAATAGAAACGCCTGGTCTTTAGTTTTGTTTAATTCTTAAAAACAAAATATCCACTAATGTATCCAGCTTGCTCATACGCAGTCTGTATTTTCTTTTTTTGTGTTTCTCATCAGCATAAATGCTGCCACTGGGTATTTCTACCAGCTGATGACAAGACTCAACCCTTCACAAGCATCTAAGAACTGACTGCCAAAAATGTACAGCCTCTAATTGTTTGTAGTGTGTTGAACACACACTATTTGAGCCCATAGTTGGGCACCAGCCTTTCAATTCCAGAAAATTTTCACGTCTGGTAATTTGTTGTGGCTTTTTTATTCAAAACTCTCTTTTTTATATTTTCATTTTTCCTGTTTTCTTTCTGTCATTGTTCACTGAAGTGGTGTGCTGGATAGAAGACTTGCCATTTCCAGCTTGACTTGTGATTACTGTACTGTAATAACTTTCTTAATGAATTTATTTTTGTTTTCTTGTCTTACATTTTCTCGCCTCAGCCTTCTTTTTCTGCCCAGTAGTCCAATTAGTTTTGAAAAGTCCAGTTTTATCTTCATTCAACTGCTGCTTATCATATCTGTGCAATAAATTCAGGATTGTATGAAATACCTTGTCCTTGATTTTAAACAAGTTAAGCATGCAGTTATAATTACTGATATGCACACTGGGTTTCTGAATGTGAAAATGATCATCATCCATTTGCATGTGCAATTATCCATTCTGCATATACCATCTGCAGAAGAAGGTTTCACAGGCCACAGTGGTAATTTCACGTGGAAATTAGACACATGACTACACTTGCATGTTTCACATGCAATTACTAGCCTAAAACACCTAAAAGTCAAGACCGAAAATAACTATTTACAATAAAAATGACAATCAAATCCATCAATCTGAGGAAATTCTAATAATGATGTAACATTGTGAAATCTCATGGCATATTATTATTGCATTAGCAGTTATGCTATAGTTGCTGCTGTATAAATGAAGAATGCAAAACTGTAACAAATCTGTGGATGGATTAGCACACTTGGAGAAATAGTATCTGATAAATGGGAGGCTTTGATGCAAAGTCTGACTTCGTAAAAGCACTTGAGGTTACATCATGTGAAAGATGCAAGATGAGAGCATAGGTTCCATTTTAGGGGAGAGAAATTTAACTTGTTGCTGAGTTGTGGAAGAGCTAAAGCAGTTGTGTTTAATCCACTGTGGAAGATGTGGATGGGCTTGGACTAGGCTTAAACATGTGGCAATTGGGTCACTGACTCTTCACCGTTCAAGATGTTTACATGGCATGTTTAAGTCTCACACAAAGATCAATGACATGGATGGTAAAATCCAGAAGTGAGTGAGGTGAGGTAATGGTTTTCATCCTCACTCAGAAGAATTACTTGAATTTCTATGCAGAAAAGAATGTCTTCATCAGTACCTGCAAAGGCAACAAGTGTGAAGAGAAAGGATTAACAGACATGCCTTTGTGCTTTGCTGAAGGAATAAGAATTTCTCTCAGGTTAACTCAGTGGGGAATTTATTTTCTTTCATTAAAATCCAGGGCTAATTTGACTAAGATTTGGACTTTGGTATATGTTTCATTACATTCATTTGAAACAACCTGATCAAATTGTTATCCCATTTGTGAATGGGAGTATACCTGCTTTACAGATAAGTCTCTTGTAAAGCATTTCACATTGAGCATTTGTATTAAAGTCAAATTATAATGTACACTTCAACATCCTCTTTTCCGTAAGTCACTGACTTTCCAGAACTTCATGACTCTTGTTAGAGGATGCACAGTGTATGATTTTGCTGACACCAAATTTATCCTTGTTAGAGTGTTTTATTTTTTCTGTGGCAAAAAGATCTCCTTCTGGATTATTTTTGGAATACTGAGAAGCATATTGTGAAGATGATCATTTTAATTCACTATCATTTTCATTATATGACTATAAAGAATCTTAGAATCATAGAATCATAGAATGGCTTGGATCACAATGGACCTTAAAGATCATCTAGGTCCAACCCCCCTGCCATGGGCAGGGACACCTCCCACTAGACCAGGTTGCTCCAAGCCCCATCAAACCTGGCCTTGAACATTGCCAGGAAGGGAGCAGCCACAATCTCCCTGGGCAACCGTTCCAGTATCTCACCAGACTCACAGGAAAAAGTTTCTTAGTAATATCCAATTTAAATCTACCTTCTTCCAGTTTTAAACCTCTATGCCTTGTCCTACCACTACATGCCCTAGTAAAAAGTCCCTCTCCAGCTTTCCTGTAGGCCCCCTTCAGGTACTGGAGGGGGCTGCTCTAAGGTCTCCCTGGAGCCTTCTCTCCTCCAGGCTGAACAACCCCAACTCTCTCAGCCTGTCTTCAGAGGAGAAGTGCTCCATCCCTCTGATCATCTTTGTGGCCCTCCTCTGGACTGGCTCAAACAACTTATTAAAGCTTAAAGATTTTTTTATGTTTTATGTAAGATGCAATGAAATACAATTGTTTATAGGACAGGGTATGCAAAAAGTATCTGTGTCCAGTGAGATTGCACTAGCAGCTTAGAAACTCAAAACATTATGAAAATTCAGCAATGAAAGGCAACACGTCAGTGTCAGGGCATCAGAAATTAATCCTCTATACTGTTCCATTATTAAAATACTTTCTGGCAGAGTTTTAGCTTAGATGAGTTATAATAGTCCTAAGCAGCCCTTAGACGTAACTTGAAGTAAGCGAGTCCAGAGACCACTTGATTTGTTTCGGTAGTGTTGGTGCTGGCCACCCACAGGTGTCCTCTGAGTTACCCAGCAAACCTCACTGGCACAGACATAGCCTAAGTGCCTAGATCTCCTGACAATTGAATTATGGTCTTGAGTTATTGATTAGTAGTGATTTTATAGCGGTAATAGTCTAAGGGTATGAGAGAGACAAGGGTTATAAGGAGAGGCAGTATTTTCTATCAGACAATTCAGGCAGTATTGGGAAAAGAAAAGAAAATAAAAAGGTAAATCTGGGGCTCATAATGCCTTAAAATAGGCATTTTTGAAATGTATTAACTGACCAGTAATGAAAGGAAGAAAAAAAAAAAAAGAAAACTATAGAAATAATAACAATGTTTAAGAAGAAATACAGAAGAAAAAAAAAAGGAAAACAAACATGAGTTCACCTATTGATAGTCTGCCCTTGTCTATTTTGCTGCTGTACACTGTACTCATCTTTGTGATATATGAGAACCTGTTTTTAGTTTGTCAAGAAATATGACTACAAAATAGAGGCAGGGAACTAGATCAGTCCGGGTCCCCAAGTCCAGTCATCATCTTGTCAGGTAATCCCTTTCTTAAATGTATCCCTTTTAAGACTGATTATGTTTCTTGCTTCCCCTTTTCCTATCATAAAAAAAAGGGTGTTTCAGAAACTTGCTGCTCTGAAGCTTAAAAACTTGCTCCTAAATTCTACTGCAAATTGATTGATTGACCATTTTTGACACATTTGTCTTGTGTTAGCATAGCCTAAAATGCTTTTACCTTCCCTAAGTCAGTGGCTGACTTTCTTATGTACTTGCAGAGAGTAATCATATCTGGTAGCATTTTGGTCATCTAAATAATCCAGATTTTTCCTTCTTGCAAGAAATAAATTAATTTCCCTGATTATCTCACAGTCCATTACTGTGTCTGCTGTAGTTTAAAATAACCTTTGTTATGCATGATGACCAGAATTGCGTATGCTGTGTCTGAAGAAGTCCTGCTGCTGTTTCTACTGGTGTCTTACCTGTCTGTCCTGGAAATATCTGACCTGCTGCATCTTGCAACTTCAGTTGTCTTTTTTTTTTTATGACCACATCACATCAGTGACTCATAGTCATCTTGTGATTACTAATACACTCAGTGTATTATACATCTGTCATGTGTTGTTTGTTCATTCTCTGAGTCTTTTCCCAGGAGAAGAAGCATGTCCAGAGATGTGTCAGGCTTCAGTGGCATTTTCATTTTTTGTTTCGCCCTTTAGTTCTATCGTACTTATTGCTTCATCCTTTTGTAATTGTAGTCTTAATTTTTCCATTTGAATGAAAAGATGATGATGTCAGTGATTGTTCGTCATTCCCAAGGGGTTAAATCCAATGTCTCAGACCAACCATAAAGTTTTGTCCTTCAAATAGAAAAATTTTGTCCTTAGTGCAAAGTGTTGAAGAAGTACACTTGTTGACCACGGTCTTATCCTAATATGCTGCCATGACCATTTAGGTACTTTGCCACCAAGAGAAGAATTTGGCACCCAATTCTTGAAGATATTGACAGAGCTTTAGCATCAAATAAGTACTGTATAGCCCACACAACAGCTATGAGATGCTCACAGAAACTTTTAGTAGCACGGAAAATAATCTGCAGTATTTCGTACCACTGGTGATTAGCACTGAAGACTTCATATCTTGTACCCCAGCAGACCTATACTGCCTTGGCATGGTCAAGAGGACAGGAATGCGTAAATAGCTACAGTTAAATCATTCTGAAAGAAAGGTCTTCAGTTTCTTTGGTGAGAGCTGATTTAGTTGGTCATGCTTAAACAGGTGATTGAGGGTTACAGAAAGAGGACCACATTGTCCACAGATTAGAAGGATTGCAGTTCCTGTGTTAACAGACAGAGGAGCCAAATACTCTGAGCTCTCAGAACTTTACCTGAGAAGGAAAAAAAAGTCAGTTTGATTTTTTTTTAATTGAAACCCCTCTTTTCAAGAAATATAAAGGAAATTCAGATTTTCAGATGACTATCAATTCTGGGAAAAAAACCCCATGAACTTTGATAGCGATAATGAGGGTATCTAAGCACAGAGTTCTTAATGTATTTTAACTGATCATTTTTAAGCTGCTTCTTCACAGAAAGAAGAAATTCACTGAGAAATTCAAAATAAGTTAAAAATATGCAAATAGTAAAAAAATACAGTGATAAGCAAACATGAGAAGAGATTATTTTTAAAATAATGAGTAAGGGGAAAAAAACCCACAACACTATGTAAAATTGCTGGATGGGTTTATTTTGAATATTCACTGAATTATGCAGCCTGTTTTCTTGTTTTGTTAATGAAGCATCAGGACCTAAAATATATTTAGTGTTTCATGAATATGCAATTAAATGTTAAATATTTGCAGTGAGGTTTGGCAGCGTGAACTTTCCTGAAAACTTACCAGTCTGAACACTTAAAAACACTTTAAGTTCACCAAAAAGTCAAATATAGGTGCTGATTAGCTGCTCTCTTTGCCTCAAGGGAAGATTTCTAGTGGCTTTCATTCTTCTGGTCAGGCAATGCAGAAGAGCAGCCACTATGGATGAAAGAGTTCATGACCTCAGTCAAATAACACCTTGACCAAATAGCGGATAGAAGTGTTCAAAGGTTCCCCAAATAGGCTGATAGGCTGGTAGAACTGAATTGGAGTAATTATTGTTATAAAACACAATTGCTTTTTTTGCAGCTGCCATCCAAAATGGGGCCTTTAGTGTGCTCAGTGAGTTTGAAAACATTTTTCAGCTCTGTTAAACATCAATTTATTTATAAAAGATCAGTCATAAATAGATTTAGACTAACTGTAAAACACTGTAAAATGAAAGCAGTTCTGCCAGATAAAAAAAAAGCAAAAAAAGAAAGCAAAAAACCAACCTGCTTCACTGTCTCGGAGCTCTTCCTTTACTTGGACATAAGGTCAACCCGAAGGATGGACATAGAAGCCTGTTTTTTCCCCCATCCCTGGGTCAGCTCAATGCAGCACTGCGTCCCTCCACACTTTCTTTCAAGAATGGTCAGAATATTACCTGGCCTCACCTTCTCTTGTTAGTAAAACTGTAATCAAATTCTTTCAACAGTAAGAACTTTTAAGTCATAGCAACTGTATTTCAAACTGCTGCTAATATCAGTGTTTTAATTAGGGTTCTGAGTCATACGAGGGCTCTGTGCGGTCCCGCTCCTGGAAAGATGCAGGCGTAACTGCACAGGGTGCGCTGCTGCTGCTGCTGAAGTGTGCAAGCTACCTCATTATTCCACACACCTGCCAATTGCAGTTCACACTGAAATCAGAGGCTGCAAATTGCAAGAGCTAAAGGGCTGATATTCCTCCTACTTAGTTATGCTGCTGGAAGGGAGGCACAGCTTTTTAAGGAGAGCTGAAGTGGGGAGCAGTAATCCTACCATCTGTCCCACCCAAATTCCTCTGGGCACATACATCAGGCTGAAGATATGCTACACAAGACGGTGTGATTACTTAGATGACTTGGTTACAGGTGGAAAGCTGATGGAAGAAGCTGCTCAAATAGCTTCAGACCATGCTCTTCAGCTCCAAGTCCAGTGTCGACCATTAGACAAGCTGTAGTATGCCCTGTTTTTCTTCTTGGTAGTACCAGGTGTTTCATCTGACTTGGGAAGATCTCGGGGATTTTCCTTTAGTGGCCAAGTCAAAAAGAACAAATTGCATAATTTTATTTTTGGTAAATTTCTTTTTTTTTTTTCTACTTTCAGATTTTAAGATTCTCCAGGTCAGCAAAAATTAAGATATTAAGACCATATGAAAAAGATTGAGGCAGTATGTCTAAGCCCCAGTCTGTGAAAATACACACTTGTACTTGTCACTTCCTTCATCCAAAATCAAAAAAGACTTTAAACTTAAAAAAAGAAACCAGCCTGAAGCCACAGTTACCCACTCTGTCACAAACCTAACTAATGTTTCCAAGCACATATTAAAAGTACAGAGGCTGCAGCCTGAGATGAATACCAAGCACATCCAAGGGATTAATGCAAAACCTGCTGAGTGTCACAGTTCACACCTGAATCTGATCTTTGGTAGCCCACTGAGGTTTGTACTGCTAAACTAGGCCAGCTTTTATAGCAAATGGTAAATGGATGGGGAAATGTGACTAGCATTCTGCAAAGATCATTACTAACATTCAGAATAAAGTGTCACAGATAATTATTCACACCAAAAGTTTAACTTTTTTATTCTTAAGTGGGCTGTGGTAGCTCTAGACCTCTCAGTCAGGTATTAGGCTACCGGTGTACAAGCAGCTGCACAACCTATAATCGAAGGTTGTTCTTTGATGTAAAGAGAAAATACACACAACAAGCTGACTGGATAACAGTACAAAAATGACAATGGCATTGGAAGCTGTGGTGGCAGCTTTTCACAAATTGTACTACATTTTATCAGACAATCATAATTTCTAATAGCAAAAAATGTATAATTTCATCCTAATTCTGTTAGAAGATGATAGATGAAAAATATTACCTGGTTTCTCTTGCATTCAAGAAGAATTTCAGGTTGTTCCTGTTTGCATTATTGAAAGTTAGGTTTCTCAATAAATACAAAATTCTGGCAGAAGCTGTTATTATAGGTATTCAAGTGAAACCTCTCTCTTTCTGAACGGCCAGGCAAATGATCCTATTTGCATTTCTTGAAACCTTTTTAATTTAATTTAGAGCCATCTTAGGTCTCCCAAATTCAGATGCTGAAGATCCAGTGGAGGAGAAAATACCAAACAGCACTTGTAGACTGAACAAATTATTAGCAAAGACCCTGATCCCATAAAATGTTCAGTGACTTTGATTCCTGTTTAAATCACAATAATCCGTAATAGTTCAGTGTAATTGGCTCCAGGTGTCTGAGGCACAAGATTGCCCTTTAGTATGAAATATTCCCATCCTTATTGGCACTAGTGCAATGCTAGAAAGTTGTGTAATTCAACAGTGTGATTTTATGTACAACAGGAAGAATCACCAAATCACAGAATGGTAGGAGTTACATCTAGTCCAACTGCCCCCACTAAAGCAGGTTCACCTAGAGCAGGTGGCACAGGATCACGTCCAGGCTGGTTTTGAATGCCTGCAGAGAAGGAGACTCCACAACCCCTCCAGACAGCCTGTACCAGTGCTCTGTCACCCTCAAGGTATAGAGGTTTTTCCTCACGTTCAGATGGAACTGCCTGTGTTCCAGTTTATGTCCCTTGCCTGTTGTCATGTCACTGAGCACCACTGAGAAGAGTCTGGCCCCATCCTCTTGACACCTGCCCTTTAGATATTTAGAAGTGTTGATAAGATCCCCTCTCAGCCTTCTCTTCTCCAGGTTAAACAGACTCAGGTCTCTCAGCCTTTCCTCATAAGAGAGATGCTACTGTCCCCTAACCCTCTCTGTAGTCCTTTGCTGGACTCTCTCCAAGAGTTCCTTGTCTTTTTTGAACTGTGGAATCCAAAACTGAACACAGTACTCCAGATGTGGACAAGGCAGAGTAGAAGGGAAGGATAACCTCCTTCAACCTGCTTACCACACTCATCTTAATGCATTCCAGGATACCACTGGCCTTCTTGACTTGTTGTCCACCAGGACTCCCAGGTCCTTTTCCCCAAGAGCTTTTTCCCAGTAGGTCAACCCCTAATCTGTACTGGTGCCTGGGGTTCTTCCTCCCCAGATGCAGGACTCTACACTTGACCTTGTTGAAATTCATTAGATTCCTCTCCACCCAACACTGCAGCCTCTCCAGGTCCTGCTGAATGGCAGCACAGCCTTCTGCTGTGCCAGCCTCTCCTCCCAGTTTGGTATCATCAGCAAACTTGCTGAGGGTTCACTCTGCTCCTTCATCCAGGTCATCAATGAATATGCTGAACAGGACAGAACCCAGTACTGATCCCTGGAGGACATGATGAGCTGCAGGCATCCAACTGGACTCCACACCACCGATCACAACTCTCTGAGGTCTATCATCCAGCCAGTTCCCTATCCACCTCTCTGTCCACTCATTTAACCCACACTTCCTAAGCTTCCCTATGAGGATGTAGTGGGAGACTGTGTCAAAAGCCTTGCTGAAGTCAAGGTAGACAAAATCCACTGCTCTCCCCACATCTACCCAGGTAGTCACGCCATCACAGAAAGCTTTCAGATTGGTCAAGCATGATTTCCCCTTGGTAAACCCATGCTGACTACTCTTGATAACCTTCTTTTCCTCCTTATGCTTAGAGATGACAACCAGAACGAGTTCTTCCATCACTTTACCAGGGATAGAGGTGAGGCTGTCTGGGCTGTAGTTTCCTGGGTCATCCTTCTTGACTTTTTTAAAGATTGGAGTGATATTGGCTTTCTTCCAGTTGTCAGGCACTTCGGTTCTCCGTGACCTTTCAAAGATACTATACAGTGGTGATACTAGACAGTGCTAAATCTTAGAAGGGAATTGTGGAAGAGGCTTTGGAAAAGAGTACATTTCAGATTGATAATATTTGCATGAAGTATCTATTTTCAAACTTCTTTCTTTAGGCCAGTATACAATATACAGTATAAATGGCTGTTAATACACTAGTGACCTAGAGGAATGTAGGAAAGATTATGTTTGCTGTCCCCAAAACTGTGAGCAAGCAGGAAATATTAGACCTCTGTTTTTAATAGCAGGCTACAAAATTTCTTCAAATTCTGAAATGCCTTATGTAACTTTAAAATATTCTCATGCATGAATCCATAAACACTATAAATATTTCAACTACATTCCAAGTGTAAAAACACCATCATTTTTTCTGGTTGAGTAGTGTTTATTTGCAAGTCTGAGGGTCAGTGATTTATGGACAGAGCATCAAAGTATTTACTTCAAAAATAGCATGTGATTATGTGCAGATTTCCCTAAATAATAGGAATAAATACAGTAACTTAACCAAATCATAGGAACACTCCCTTCTCATTTTCAGAAATATCATAAATCCTGCTATGGTACAGAAGCTCATTAATAGAAAAAAATAACAATCTCTACGAGTATAGCCACTCCACCTCAAATATCTGAGTTCAAATATGATCAACAGTAAAATGAATTGTCTCTCCTTAGGAAGATGTCACACTTGTAAGGTTGTTTCTACTTATCACACCTGAAATTTCATAGAATCATAGAATTACAGAATGGTTTGTGTTGGAAGGGACCTTAAAGATCATCTAGTTCCAACCCCCTGCCCTGGGCAGGGACACCTCCTAGTAGACCGGGTTGCTCAAAGCCCCATCCAACCTGGCCTTGAACACAGAAGAGGCCAAAGTCCACTCTCCTGAAGTCCAGGGTAGTGAGCTTGCTGTGCGCCCTTCCTCACTGCCCTAATGATCCTGAACTCCACCACCTCATGGTCATTGCAGCCAAGACTGCCCTTGAGCTTCACATTCCCCATCAGCCGGTCCTTGTTGGAGAGGACAAAGACCAGCATAGCACCTCTCCTCGTTGGCTCCTCTATCACTTGGAGAAAGATAGATTTTAATTTAATTTAAATTTATATTCTTTATTTTTCTTTCATAAATTAAATGTAATTGCTTCCATTTTAAGATATGAGGAAGCTCACTGTCATTGAGGATGAAAAATATAGTAATCACTAGCTGATGGCAGATCCTCAGCAGATGTCTACTGTTATAGCACTGCAGCACTCACTGGGGCATGTATTCAACTGGAAAATCTTCCCTTTGTTAGTTTTGTTTCACAGTTTCTGATTATGCTCTCCCTTAAACCATGTTTTAGGGTAAAGTAGGTACTAAAAGCAAGGTACTAAAGCAGGACCACTTCTTGCAAGCTCAGGATCAGAGCGTCCCAATGGGTATGAAATCAAATAAGGGAGCTAGGAGACCAGCATGGTTAAATAAGGAACTGCTGGGCAAACTCAAGTGGAAAAAAAGAATCTATGGATCATGGAAGGAGGGGCTGGTCACTTGGGAGGAATATAGGACAGTTGTCAGAGGATGTAGAGAGGCAATTTGGAAAGCTAAGGCCTCCTTGGAACTTATCCTTGCAAGTCAGGTCAAGGATAATAGAAAGGGCTTTTTCAAATACATAGCAAATAAAA
>VZRW01013707.1:0-23203 GCA_013398125.1 Aegotheles bennettii | reverse complement strand
GAGTCAGTAGCAGACAGGAGCTGCATGCAGGAATATACGGATTGGGATCAAAAGCAGACGAATGGATATAGTCTTTCTAGGGCACTGGCCATGGAAAAAGAGAACTTTACCCTTATCCTCTCTCAGCTTTATAGTAAATGTGATACATATGGGATGGAATACTTTGGTCAATTTCAGTCATCTGTCCGCTCTGTTCCTCCCTTTAGGAGGGTCACAGGTGTGACCCCTTTCCCTTCCTTTTGTTTCTGATGCACAAGAAGTTTAACAGAACCAAGCAGTGACCTTGGTTCTGCATACCATTCTCCAGCAGCAACCTTAAATATCAAGCGTTATCAGTCCTAGAAGCAGACACTAACTGAAAAATATGCCATTAACTTCAGGAAGTGCAGTTACTTAAAAGAGACTTAACTGAAGAAAAAAAAAAACCTGAATGAAAATTGATTCTATTCAGGCTTAAACCAAGAGAGGGAGTGGCTGAGTATTAGCACAGGTTTCCCTGAGAGATGGTGGAAACCCCATCCCTGCAGATATTCAAAAGGTACTTGGACATGGTCCTTAGCAATAGTGTCTATGTGGCCCTACTTGAGCAGGGGAAGTTCTGGAAATCCCTTCCAATCTCAACCGTTCTGTGATCCACAAAGAAATGTGAGCTATTTCAGGTAGCTGTCAGATGGTAGAAAGATGAACTTACTAGGCACACATGCTCTTTGGAAATGGACAACTGAACAAAACACAGCATTAAAAATATCACTAGCTGTCTATGTTTATGTTTACTTTTAATATCAAGTTAAAATACTTGTTGTCTGGAGACTATGAATTTTCTGTAGAGATTGGTTTAGATTTTTAAAATAATTTTATAATGTAGCAAAAGTATTTCTTTAAATTTGAGCAAAATTATTTTAAAAAATAAAACTGCAAGAAAATTTGCACTGATTTTTTTTTCTAGGATTTTTAGATTTTTTTTCTAATATATATTACTGAAAGGATTATAAAATATATCACTGAAAAATAATTAAAAATATTTCATTCATTGATGAAATGGCAGTAATAACAACAAAACAGTCTTCATTTTTTCTCTTTAATAGTTATTATTTTTACTAATTATATTAGTTATTAATAAATACTATTTATTAAAGAAGGAAAGAATACAAATGACAATGTTAATTTCCATATGCTGTACTAAGTTAAAGTCTGTGAAGCAAGCAAAAAATAAACTATAGTATGTTTAGCACAGTATATTTTCAAAGTATTAAGTACTACATTCCTTAATAGAATAACAAGACAGATTGAGCACAGGTGGACTGGACATAACATTAAAGCATACTAAACTGTGGTAACTGGGAACACCAAACTGATTTAATAATCACATATTTTTAGGGCTATTTACAATATTTTATCTAGAACAGAAAGACAATATGTTATCCAACTTGTGAACCAAGAAACATAATTTTGATATTCAATCTACTTGTAATATAAATTTTAAAAAATGACAGATTCTTAACTGATCTGAACAATTGGAAATAAAAGGTTTAAAAAGCTGCTTAGTTTTAATGAAAAAAATAGATGCCCTCAGTTGCTTGCTGTCATTGTTGAAGAAAATGGAGTTAGAATGTGAAGAGGAGAAACCAAGTGTGACTGTGTGCATCACAGTATAACTATATATGGAACTCTTAAAAAAAAAGTCATTATAGCTTTATGTGAGAAAGAGAGGAACATGTGGAAGGCATGTACAATGTTTACCTGAAAAATTACCCATGTCTTCTCTTCACAAAAAAGAAGGTGTAGATAGCTGTAAATGCACAAGTAAAAGAGAACAAGGTAATAAAAATAATTTGAATGAAACAACACACTAATGGATATGCACAGAGCTTGTATCACAGCATGATTGACTAAGATGGTCTCTGCAATGTTTTTTTCTTTGAAAGGTGGGTAACACAGGCTTTGGAGACTCCCATGTGACCATGGAGTGACTCTACATGACCTTTGGCATGAACGGTATCAGGGGTTTTATATGCTTGGTAACATTGTTTTGTCCTTGTCACAGGTCACAGAGTAAAGCACGAAATATTTTATTTTCC
Organism: Aegotheles bennettii; assembly: GCA_013398125.1. Lineage (NCBI taxonomy): Eukaryota > Metazoa > Chordata > Aves > Caprimulgiformes > Aegothelidae > Aegotheles > Aegotheles bennettii. The sequence continues at coordinate 21,125 of VZRW01013707.1, read as the reverse complement.
TAATTACCCCAGTGTTCGACTGTCTTACATGGTATGTATTTAGCGAGATAGAAAATATGGATTAAAGACTACTCTTCTGTCTTAACAGTGAACTATAAGTGGATTTTAGTATAGAAGAGAGACTCTCTTTGATGAGAGTTTACCTTGCAGCTAGCTTGATTTTGCACATCAGGGCATCACCTAGGGTGCCTCACTTGCAGTGAGGATAGAAGGTTCCCCAGCACTTAGCTATCTATGACTGAAAGATGTACACCCAACATCCAGTGTGAGCTTCATTGCTGATAAAGACACAATGATGATATGCAGACCTAGAACCCTAAAGAACAGGAGCAAATCATCCTGGACACATAAAAGAAACAAATGTATGCTTTAATATAACAACTGTTACTAATTTGAAATAAATCATAAGTAGGAGTAGAACACTGCTGTTACATAAAGTATGTAGGGAAGCAAAACATAGAACCATAAAAGTTAGTGCTGCAGCATACTTAAAAAAACCCAGAAAACAAAACACACTCAAGCTATTCTGCTGTTCCAAAGCATGTGTTATTAAAAAAAAAACAAACAACAAAACCAAACCAAACCAAAACAAAACAAAACCTCCAACAAAACACTGGAGAGAGCTGAATTCATATTACCCAGGAAATGACAAATCACTACAGCTAAGGTAGAAAAGATGCAACTGACAGGTTGAAATAATGTAAAAAAAAATGTAGAGACATCAGGAAAGACATGTATGTAGAGAAATTAATTGGAGGATTTGCTTTTTTCATATCTGTGATTTATGGAAGAACAGTCATGATGATTTTGATCCTGCAAGGCTGCAGTTGCAATGAGAGACATCTAAGAATTTTGATACCCTGAATTTCTTATTTCTTCCCTGACAGGAATAGGGATGCGTGTCACTTTTTTCCTCCATAATTTCCTTGAGTTCACAGCGTGACTCACAAGCCCATTAGAACAGCAAATACATCTTTTTTAAAAATGGAAAGGAGCACTATGTTTCTGAATACATTTAATTCTGTCAGTAGCTGACATCATTTTCTTTGTCACTTTTGTCTGTATTACAGTGTGCTTTCCTTTCATTTCACACCTCTGAGAGCCTTTGTCACCTAACCACAGGTATAGCAAGACTGTGAGGAAAGCATTCCTAATTTAACTGCTCAAATTGATGGCATGGCAGATGTTATTGACAGCTTACATCAAGTCACTCCTTTGTGCTTTGCAGCTGTTTCCTCTACTAAATTGTGAAATTTTGGCTATTAAGGTTCATCAGAACTATCATGATATACACATACACTCATGTGGAACATGGACAGTGCATTATGGATTTACTGGAAGAGAATAATCACTTAAGTGTGGTTCACTTTGCATCCATAAGCACAGAGAAGTTGGAATAAGCTAAAGTAAACAAAGGTGACCGTGCACAACATTATGTTCTATTCAATGTGGAAAGTCTGTTTGTACTTCTGGAAGCTGGTTGAACTTAAAACACACTAAGGACTGCTGTGATGGACAATTGCTCAGAATAGTATCAATAGCCAATGCTGGAAATATAACTCAGTGAGATTGTTGTGTGATCCCTGAGCTATAAGACTACAAGGGGGTATAATACAACCAGAAATTGGTAAACATTTTCCTGTGAAACAACATTTTGAAATCTAGGACTGGTTTGTGTTGAAAATTACTATATGTTTAAATACATAAGTGCTTTAAGAAGAATTTTAAATGCAAATTATGTTTATTTCTTCATTGTTCAGAGTGAGTCAGTCGCACTGGTCAGATAGAAACAAAAATTTGGGCACGGTATTTCACACTGAAATAATAAAGGGCATCTTGTTTGCTAAAGAAAAGTTTTGGGACAGGCTTTTGGCAGATCTATGTGTGAGACACTATTGATCTAGCCTGAGATAGCATTTTCTATGGTTATGTTGTTTTATACAACTGTCTTTAATAACATTTTTCATTATCTTGTGGTTCTAGTTGAGCATATCTGTACCATATGGTGAACCTACTGTGATTTCTGCAGGGTTTATGCATTTGCTCATCACAAACAGATCTGGAGGGAAGCTCAATAAGTCTCATTTAGCAGGGCTGATCTTGAACTTGGCCCTCATGGAGCATTCATTTGTCCTACTGCTTTTCCTTCCTCTTGTGCCTGCACCTGGAGGCACAAAGGAGGTGGCAGGGACAGAGATGGGACACAGGAGTGCCTCTGTCCTGGAAATGGGCTGCGAGACAGAGAGGAAAGTGTGGAGGAAGGTGTCAGAGAGGACAGAGGAAGAGGAAAGGAGGTAAGTTGTCAAAAACAGGTAAAATAAAGGTACATATTTTCTACATCTAGAGTTGTACCTGGGTTTCTGCTGGCTCCTGATCTGTAGAGCAATCCAGTTCATCTTAGGAAGTGCCAGTTTCATTCTGAATTGAACCATACTGAAAAAGATCAGAAGAGGTCAGTGACTTCATCCCCAAGTCTCAAGCTAGAGATTAATATGCCTAAACTTTACATCGCTTCAATGGGCTAGCCCAGGCTGGCTGCCAGGTGCTCACCAAGATGTTCTCTCAGTCCTCCTCAGCAGCAAGACGGAAAGAAAATACAATGAAAAGTCTTGTAGGGGAAGACAAGGACAAAGAGATTACTCACCAGTTACCATCATGGGAAAAGCACTTGACTTGGGAAGACTAATTTATTTTATTGACAATTAAAAGCAGAGTAGGGTAGTGAGAAACAAAACAAAGCTAAAACCCATCTCCCCCTCCCTTCCCATGTCTTCACTTCCCTCTTTCATTCCCAACTCTTCTACCTCTTACTCTCAAAGCAGTGAATGGGGGATGGTAAATAGGATTTGCGGTCAGTTCATAACACTTTGCCACTATCTTTCCTTCCTCCTCATGCTCTTTCCCTGCTCCAGCATGGGGTCCCTCCCACGTGGTACAGTTCTTCAGGAATAGACTGCTGCAACATGGGTGGCCTCCTGCCACGACCCTGCTTCAGTGTGGGTTCCTCTCCATGGGCTGCAGCTTTCTTCAAGCACATCCACCTGCTCTGATGTGTAGTCCTCCATAGGCTGAAGTGTGAATGCCTGCTCCATTGTGGTCCTCCATAAGCTGCAGGGGGATGACCTATTTCTTCTCCCCGGGCTGCAGGAGAATCTCTGTTCCAGTGCCTGGAGCACCTCCTCCCCCTCCTTCTTCACTGACTTAGGTTTCTGCAGGGTTGTTTCTCTCACATTTTCTCACTCTTCTCCCTCACAGCTGCTATGCAGTGTTTCTTACCCTTAAAAATGTTATCACAGAGATGCCACCAGCGTCACCAATGGGCTCAGTTTTGGCCAGCAGCAGGTCCATTTTGGAGCTGGCTGGAACAGATTTTGTCCCACACAGGAGCAGCTCCTAGTCTATTCTCCCATGAGTCACCTCTGCATCACCCTTACTACCAAAACCTTGTCACTTAAACCAAATAATTAGTCATTAGTGCACTGGCTAAGCCTAGTTCTCTTGCATTTCCAAGAAAAAGTTAAATGATTTGTCTAATGAACTAAAACAAAAAGAATGAAAACAAGGCTTCTGTGCCAATGACAGAAAGCTTGTTTTCAAAAATTATTTGTACCACTTCCAGATGTAACTCCTGTAAACACCTTTTAGGGTACTTTGTTTATGTAATTTATCTCACGTAGTTTTACAAGTCTTTAGTGACAAATTTTCAACACATCCTTTCATGGCCACTCTACAGTAAATGTCAGAGTTGGGGAGCTTTTCATGATAAAAAGTCTTTATGAGTCAGGAACAAATAAACCGTAATAAAGTGACTGCATATCTAATTATATGCCACTTAAATGATTCACAAATGACACACTTGTAATAAAGTTTTTATATTTTCAGATTTTTAATTTACAAGCTTGTCACTTGCAGTTTATTCATTTTGTTCAGATAGGGTGAAAATTTGCTTAAGGTTCCTCTAATTGCCAATTCTTATTTATCAGTTCTAATTATGCATAATACTTGAATTAAAAATCCCACACACACAGAGCAACCTGTGGTACAGAATTTAAAAATGTGAGTATTTAGCATAGAGGACTAGGGTAGATTATATATGGTGAACATTAGTATGAAATGCTGAAAAATGCTTTCTTTAACAGACAAGATTTCTTACTGCTGTACACTCACAGAGCGTCACTAAAATAAATGATACTGAGATAGTGCTACATTCTTTTTAGTCATATGAGATTAGAAGACAGCTGATAATTGGAGAACTGATAAATCATTTTGTATCTGGGGAGCTCACTACTCACATTTCTTGCTGAGTAAAACAGAGCCCAGACTAATGGAAAACTGCAGGTGGGAAACACTTGTGTGGAAGGCTGTCTAGATAAAAACCCTCTGCTGACAAGTTTTATGAGAAAGTGGTAACTGGTTAGTTTTGCAGGGTTCAATTTACAGGTCTGCCTAGTGTCAGTCAGTTCAGTTTTTTCATATGCTGTTACGATCTTCTTAGATGTAAAATGACATTCCTGATCATGATTGCTATTCTTTGTTGTGCTCTATTGGTGCCTTTGATTAGGCTGCCCTGGCAGCAACTGGAGGTTGCAATGTTGCAGAAGGTGTATAAGAAGGGTGAAAAGAGGGAGACTGTCCAGCCATGGTTTCCGTGGTTTCCTGTTACTACAAAGATTTAGGGGAGGGATCTTGTTTACCACTGATTCTTCCCTACAAATTTGTAAAGAGTGACTGGGGAAGGTAAGGAGAGCAACATCGTTGTAATGACAAGGATTTGAATGGAGACACCGTGGCAAACACTGAAGTAAGAGGAGCAGTAAGGAGCTAGCTGATGATAGTCAGGAACACTATTGGAGTCCCGAATGGCATCTTGGGAAAAGTAATTCAAACATTTCAAATTTAGTTTTCTCTGAACTGCCATTTATTTTCTATGAGTCTCCATAATGTTCTGTTTGTTTAAATCCCTTTATTCACAATTGGGAAAATATGGGTGCCCTGGTGATGTAGTTTCTTTACCCAGCTCTTTGGGTGGATAGTTGAGCTCTTGCACAATCTTTCTGCCCAGCTTTAGTTTTAATTTGAATGCTCTTGGGCCATTCTTTTTCTATTTTGCTTTCTTCTGCTGAGACTGGCAAAAATAATAAAATGTTTTATTTCTGATACAGAGGCATTTTCTTCCTCCGCCTCCCACATATTCCTCTCTGCCTCACTTCAAGAGAATAAAATCAAAAGACTATGTGATGGCAACACTGCTTATTCACTAACATTCTGAAGTGGATCAGGGCCAGAAGGAAAATAAGATACACTATTGCTGGTGCTAGAAACACTGAGTTCTCTACTTACCTATTTCATTTTCAGTTTACAGGCCATATTCTTCCATAGCCTTTTAACTTTAAAGCTCTCTGTTTAAATTGTCTGCACTTGAATGATCAGCTCTTGAAACATAATACTGTTGTTAAGCCTTACAAGAAAAGAATTGTAATTTTACTTGGTTAGAAAGGGCTCTTCTGAGTAGTGCAACTCAGTGCTGAAACTCCTCTCCTTCAGGGTTATTTCTGAAAGCCCATCACGTGCAGAACTGTGATCTTATGACCCATAAATTCAGTCCATGAAAACTGCATTCCATAATTCCTAACAGGATTTTTCAGAGAATACATTCGTATCGATTAAAAATTTGAGCGACACATTATGTTAAAAGGGTAGTTTACATTTCAAGATTACACTGGAACAGGTTGCCCAGAGGAGTTGTGGCTCACTCCTCCCTGGAAGGGTTCAAGCCATGTTGGATGGGGTTTTGGGCAACCTGATCTAGTGGGAGGTGTCCCTGCATATGGCAGGGAGGGGTGGAACTAGAAGATCTTTAAGGTCCCTTCCAAGTCAAACAATTCTATGATTCTGTGATTCTATGATTCTAGTACACGACTTTTTAAAAATTAAATGGAACCCCTACCGTGGCATCAGAGAATCATGTCCTGGAATGTGAAGGGATGATAAATAACAGTTCATGATTTTTTCTCAGAAACAAACAACATTAAATGTCCAGAAAAAATATTAATATCTAAAAACTGATAAATATTCAATATTATAATTACTAAGAAGGATGACTGATTTTTATTTTCTAACTACAGTAATTTTAACCAAAAAAAAGTGTGGTTTTGAAAAAGAACATTAATATAGTAATTAATTTAGATTTAGTAATTATCTAGAACTAATCTTATATATGTAGATATTTTTGCATATATCAGAACTCTTCAACAAAAAAACTATATAAGCCAAAAAGTACACAGTCCAGAGTTCAAATATTTGAGTATCAATATACAAACCCAGAGGTTCAGCAGTAAACATAATTTCATGTTTTTCAATCTTCTATAACATTCTGATACTGACAGGTAAAACATTGAAACTAATTTTGTTTTACAATATCAAAGTCTTATAAACACTGGGTTTATCATGTAGTTTCACAGTTTGCTGTTCATGACTGCTGAATCTCTTCATAATCTTCATTTATTTTTGGTAAGACTGGAGTTAAAGAAGTGAAATTTTTTTCTGAACATAGCTGTAACAAGTACAGTGCTGCAAATTTTAATCTGTTCTTAAATATAATTTGTAACTCTGATATAAAGATTTTAAAGTTCCTGAAGCTTTAAAAAACCTGTGACTTTCAAGAATTTATGAGAAAAACATATTTTATAAACAGATTGTAATATATGTGTATATATTATATATATTATATATATATATATGCAGAAAAATGTGGATCTTTGTGAAGAAGTAAGATCCCTATAATCTCTCTGTGGAATTGGCAGAAGGAAACTCTGCATATAGGTGAATTTTTGTCCTGAAATTATATTAATAACTGTCATTTCAGGAGCTGAAACATGGACAAATGCAGTATCTTTTTCCAGAAGCTAGACCTAGGTTTAATGTCTGTATTTACTTTCTGCTTATTCCTATTAGAGTAATGGATCTTGTGGTCTCTGGAGATAATATCCTTGCCATGCATAGCTCTGCAAACACAGTAAGATAGCTGATTAATTATAAAAAAAAATCATAGCCATAAACTGTGTGAAATTACCTTGAGCCTGAGTCCAAGTTTTTTATGAACAACATTCTTATATCATTTCATCGAGATATTTCAATAACGGACACCTAGAAAATATCAATTTTCTGTTGTTAGCTGGCATATCTGAATACCACCACCAGTGGGCAACAACAGAACCATAGAATAGAGTCACAGAATCATAGAATAGTCTGAGCTGGAAAAAACCTTCAAAAGGTCATCTACCCTCCTGCCATGAGCAGTGACATCTTCAACTAGATCAGATTGCTCAGAGCCCCATCCAACCTGACCATGAATGTTTCCAGGGATGGGACATCTACCACCTCTCTGCACCACATGTTCCAGTGTTTCACCACACTCATTTTAAAAAATTTCTTCCTTATATCTAGTCTAAACCTACCCTTTTTTAGTTTAAAACCATTACCCCTTGTCCTACCACAACAGGCCTTACTAAAAACTCTGTCCCCATCTTTCTTATAAGCCCTCTTTAAAGTATTGAAAGGCGTGTCCCCAGAGCCTTCTCTCCTCCAGGCTGAACAACCCCAGCTTTCTCAGCCTTTTTTCATAGGAGGGGTGTTCCATCCCTCTGACCATTTTTGTGGCCCTCCTCTGGACCTGTTCCAACAGCTCCACATCTTTCCTGTGGTGAGGATTTGAGATCTGGATGCAGTACTCCAAGTGGGGTCTCATCAGAGTGAAGTAGAAAGGCAGAATCGCACCCCTTAATTTGCTGGCCACATTTCATTTGATGCAGACCCAGATACAGTTGGCTTTCTGGGCAGTGAGCGCACATTGCCTGCTCTTGTCCAGCTTTTCATCCACCAGTATTTCCATGTCCTTCTCCTCGGGCCTGCTCTCAATCCCTTAATCCCCCAGCCTGTATTGGCACCAGGGGTTGCCCTGACCGATGTGCAGGACCTTGCACTTCTCCTTGTTGAACCTCATGAGGTTCACACAAGTCTGCTTCTCGATCTTGTTCAGGTCCCTCTGGATCACATCCCATCTCTCAGGCATGTCAACTGCACCACTCAGCTTGATATCATCTTCAAACCTGCTGAGGGTGCACTTGATCTGACTGTCTATGTCATTGATGAAGATATTAAATAATACTGGCCCCAGTACAGAACCCTGGGGGACACTACTCATTACCGATCTCCACCTGGACACTGAGCCATTGACCATTACTTTCTGGATGTGACCATCCAACCAATTCCTTATCTTCCAAACAATTCACCTATCGAATCTATGTCTCTCCAGTTTAGAGAAAAGGATGTTTTTGTGGACTGTGCTAAAGGCCTTACAGAAGTCCAGATATATCTGTAGATCTTTCCTTATCCACTGATGTGGTCACTCCATCATAGAAGGCCACCATGTTGATCGGGCAGAACTTGCCCTTGGTGAAACCATGAAGGCTTTCTCAAATCACCTCCCTGTCCTGCATGTGCTTTAGCATAGAATCATAGAATCGTAACTTCATAACTTCTAGGCAGATCTGTTTCATGATCTTCCAGGCACAGAGGTGAGGCAGACATGTTGGTAGTTCCCAGGGTCCTCCTTTCTAGCCTTTTTAAAAACAGGTGCAATGTTTCCCTTTTTCCAGTCACTGAGGACTTCATCTGATGGGTCTAGGACAACTGTCTGCTGCTACCAGCTCTCTGCCAGCCATCTCACCTCCAGCGAACTTGCTGCCAGACACTTCTGCACCACTGACTCTTCACTGGGACAACTGCACACCGATTGGCAGCTCATTCAGCACTATGAACAGAACCCTGGGGAGCAGGCGTGTCTGCTCATGGTGCTTTGATTTTTTGCAAGGAAACTGTGTCTATATGTAGGAGAGTTCAACTGTATGAGTCACACCATTCATAACACATGCTAGAGAATTATTCTCATGCCTTCATTGTGCTTGGCCATCAGAGGTGTTCACCTTGCTCTGCAACTGTTTTCAGTTACCTCACGTATAGTTAAAGACAACTCAATCAAACGATCAACATACATTTGTCCCAGTGGAGAGTAGGCAGTGTAGAAGTGTCTGGTGTTCAGTTGTCAGTGCACAGTTAGCAGTGTACAGTTGGTGGTGTATAATTGCCCCTTTCCGTTACCTAACTGACATGACTTTTCAAATATCATGGAGACTGCCTTGGCAACTACATCAGCCAGTTCCCTCAGGACTCTGGGGTGCAACTTGTTAGGTCTCATAGACTTACGTATATTCAGGTTGCTCAGGTGGTTATGAACCTGATCTTCTCTTACAATGGGAGGGACTTTGTTCCCCTAGTCCCTACCTTAAAGTCCATCCACTATAGAGGTGTGGGAATAGAGGTTGCCAGTGAATACTGAGGCAAAATATCATTAAGTACCTCAGCCTTGTCCTCATTCATTGTTACCAGTTTGCCAGTCTTGCTCATCAGGAGGCATACATTTCCTTTTATCTTCCTTTTCTGGTTGACATACCTATAGAAGACCTTTTTATTACTCTTTGCATCCCTTGTCAAGTTCAGCTCCTAGAGCCTTCCTGACCACATCCCTACACAACCAGGCAGTGCCCTTATACTCTTCCCAGGACACCTGTCCCTGTTTCCACTGCCTGTGCATTTCTTTCTTGCCCTTTGTTTGACTAGCAAGTCTCAACCCAGCTGTGCTGGTCTCTTGCCTTCCTTTCCTGACTTCTTACACCTGAGGATTGAAAGCTCTTGCACTCTATGGAAAGTATCCTTAAAGATCTGCCAGTTCTGTTATGCTCCCTTATCCCCGTGGGCTTCTTCCCAGGGGGTCCTATTGACTAATTCCTTGAACATCTGGAAGTTTGATTTTCTAAAATTCAGGTTCCTGACTTTGCTCTTCATCTGATCCATGTCCCTCAGGACTGCAAACTCCGCCAGTGCTTGATCACTGCAGTCCAGTCTGCCTCCAATCTTGATGTCAGCAATTAGCTCAGTTGCGTTGCTGTCCATCAGGTCCAGTATTGCATCCCTTCTGGTAGAGATGGCTTAAAAAGTTATCCCCGGTGCACTCCAGGAGTCTTCTGGATTGCACACCACTTTCTGTTCTACTGTTGCTGGCACTCCCCAAGCAGCTTTCTGTAGGCGGGGGGGTGGTTGTAGTTGCCCTGGCAATGCCCAGGCCTTGTCAACATCTCCTGTGAAAGCTGCCAGCTCCTGGTGGGTCTCTCTGCTCCCCTGGCATTTCCCTTCCTCATGAAAACCCCCTGAGCTCCAAGATCTGCTGTGCCACTGTGGATTCGACTGGCCCTGGAGCAGCTACCTTTAGCTATCGACCTTTTATGGGCCTTTAATTCTCATTTTGAGAGTAACTTTAGCCATGAGAGAAAGAGAAGAAATAGGAATCTTTATTATGTCTGAGAGCTCGTCCTGTTCTATTGATGCTTAACTGAAATTGCTCTGATTTATTTTTTGTACTGCCTTTGTAGAGCACGTCTCTCTCTGTCCAGCAGTAGATGTCTGTATAATGTTATGTATAATCAGTTCTTTATAAACTCATCTTTCCTCTTCCTCTTCCAATCTGAACTTGGTAATTGAACACTTTTGTTGCTACTGCAGAAGCATTTTGAAGTACTGAATATGTGACAAAACCTGTAGCCAATACAGTGAGCTAAGCACTTTAAGCAAAGACAAAAGAAGTAAGGGAAAGGGAGAGAGGAGACAGAGGAGAGGAGGGAAAGGCTGCATAAAGAAATTATGTCAGAGAGATGGAAATCTTAACTTGAGTCTGTTCCATGACTTTACTGTATAATGGGGCCTATACCTCAATCCAGTTTCTTAGCTGACCACTTGTGCTGCTTGATAAACTGACCTACCAACTTTGAGATTTTGCTCCCTTGGACCCCAGCTAGAGGCTCTCATCCCATCTAAAGTGTGTTTTACTATTTATGACTGCGTCATCATCTTTTATTGCTCTGTATTGAGTTCTGCTCAAGAGCTAGCTTAAATAAGACCTCTTCTTATATAAGCAGCAGTGAATACACTGACAGGAATGAAACCCAAGTAGCTCTGTACAAGCAGAGTAAGAAATGTTTTTGATCTGCCAAAACAGGTAGCAACAATGATGAAACTGTTGTATTAATATGAACACTGACCTTATAGACACTGCTGACAGAGTTTCCCGAGGAAGTATTATGGAAAGGGAGAAATGCTGTGCAGTCAACACATTTTTGACATCACCTACAGGACAAGTATGTTATTAAGGGTAGCGTAGGCATCAAGTTAATTGTCAGGTTTTTAGTTATTTTAGTTACTCTTCCATAAGCATGAGTTTTTAAGGTTTTTTTTATGTTTGACAATATTTCCATAAGGGACCTTATGGCAGTAGCATTCTGTGTGGAACTGAAGTGTTTGAAGAACTGGAGGATCACACAATAATAGGAGTTAACATCAAAAGGTTTTGTTTTTTTCCCCCCTGCTTAGTGAGACAAGATCAGACAGACTCTACACTCCAACATAGATCCCAGAATAGTCACTATGGCTAACTCTATAGGATCCTGATTCTCTCAGCACCTTCCCATTTAATTTGAGACCGCCCTGACTACCCTTCTTGCCCATGAATATTCATTACTTGTGCTGGGAGACAGAAAGCAATGTTTGGAAGGTCTGGACAGGATGCAGCAACAATGACCATTTCAAGTTTTCAGTCTCAGCTGCTGGCTGCAAATCAGGGTCCTCTTCTAGGCTGTGGAAGAGAGTCCTATTCTACCTGCATAAAGCTCAGAGCCCAGTAGGCAAGAGCCACATGAGCAGTACTAGACTTTTGATTCCAATTTGATTCTCAGAGACACTTAAATGTACCTTTGAGGAGGAAAGGGGTGAAACAGATGTTCCAGGAGTCCCTAGAAACCACTAAAATATGACTTAATTAAGAGGACTGGATCTCCTTCTGCTGATCTTAAAAGGTACCTACTTAACAGAAAACAAGAGTTTCATAGGTTTCATTTTAACTTTTGTCACCTCAGGGGCTGAACGCCTAAGCTTGGGAATTGGGGAAAGGATTCATTTGACCTTAAAGGAAATCCAGATGGAATCTTTACTAATATATACTCTGTATCTATGCAGAAATACGTGCAAATAAGCAGTGAAAGAGAGGAATAGAATTTAAAATATGAGAAGGAATTTTCCCTGTGTTCCATTTTAAATGTGCTGAACCAGGAAGGATTAAAAAAAAAAGAGAAAAAAAATGCTGGATGTTCTTTTTTTGATAGTTTTGGCAAACAAATAAACATCACTAATTCACTGTATTAGCTGAAAACAGCTTGCTTCAGCGGTTCTTTTGGGATATGGTCAGATACATAATACTTTGATTTATCAATAGACAATTCTCATTTTACAGAAATAAGTTTATATTTTCCTGTTTACTGGTAAACTGCTCAATTAATATAAAATTACTCTAGTAAACAACAGATAAAATATGGAAGGCTTGTAAAGAGATAAGGAAGAAGAGAAATGGATGTCAAGGAAGATTTTGTAATAAATTACTTACTGTAGTGACATGTATATTTGTGAATGAATTGTGAATGTATATAAAGATCTTTGCAAGAGGAAAATGTAGAAACAATTATCTTGTATTAGTAATCATATCAGTTCTAGTGTCTATCTGAATTCAAGGTGGGAAAATATTGAAAAAACTGTATTCAGAAATATTAATTCAAAATCTCTGAGAGGGTATTTCTTTTGTTTAAGAAAAGAGATGTGAGTATCTGTGATGTGAATAAGTTGCATACAAATATTCACTCAGACATGCATTGACACAGGAAGATTTTTCAAAGCCATTTTGAAAACTCTGTGTAGGTTTAATAATTGTTTGATGAGGAAAAAAAACATGTTATTTAGGAGATAAAATACACAGCATGAATAACAATCATAAACTCCTACTATTCAAACAATAACCCCAGCTCATCCACAGTTCATGATATGTTTTCACTCAGCATTTGTCAAATAACAAGCAAATTGTTGTCGCTGAATGAAAATAACATGGAAGACAGATCATAAATAGTCCATCTTACAGAATCCACAGTTTCCTTAGAGACAGTGTGAATCAGTGGAAGATACTGAGGATGAGCAGTCTTGAGGGCACGTGTGTTTGATGTGTTTGCTGCTGATCAGCATCCTGCCGCCTTCTGGGTAAGAGAGGGACAGTACTGTGATGGACTTTGATCTTTCTGTGAGCATAGCTGCAACATCAGTAACAAATGTAAACTGCTGGTGAGTGACTGCAGAAAAGAATATAGACAATTCAAAGTTCAATCTAAAGAGTTCCTTATTTTAACTTCTTTTTTCTACCTGTGGGGAAATCTAGAGTTGTGTTAATTTGCATCTACAGCAGCAAGATCTACTTACTATTCAGCCTCACAAGCTATATTCAATGACTATTCCAAAACAGCATTCTGAATATATTTGATGGGAATGGGACAGAAGCTTCCTTATTGTGTAACTAAGTAAGGAAATCAAGGTAAAGAACAAGCTGCAGTTAAGAAGACTAGGTCTTTGGGTGAGTGAAGCTCCACTTCAGCATCGGAGAGAGTATGGATGACAAAATGGAGCCATGCATTAAGTACATAATGGAAAAAGTGTTTGACTGAAAACTTCTTTCAAGCAGTTCCCTGTCCTTCTTGAACTGTGGGGCCCAGAACTGGACACAATACTCCAGATGCAGCCTCACCAAGGCAGAATAGAGGGGGAGGAGAACCTCTCTCGACCTACTAACCACACCCCTTCTAATACACCCCAGGATGCCATTGGCCTTCTTGGCCACAAGGGCACATTGCTGGCTCATGGTCATCCTCCTGTCCACCAGGACCCCCAGGTCCCTTTCTCCTACACTGCTCGCCAACAGGTCAGATCCCAACCTATACTGATATATTACATATACAGATTTCTACAGCTGTGACAGTTGTAGTTCAGTCGTAGTCCACTTGATGAAACATTTCTCAGTTCCCACTAGCCTACTTCCTTCCCTAAAAAAATCTAGCACCAAACTACAGTTAGCAGCACTCCCTATTTCAGAAGCCAGACAAATCACACTCACGCCTTCAGTTGAAGATGCTAGAGCTCAAATGTGACAGGACACTATATGAAACTGACGAATCTTGCATTTACTTTTATTTTTTTGTGGGTAAATAATGGTATACTGAATATTTATAGATGGTTGAGACAGAAGAATAATAATTCTAATAAACTTTATCTCTTCATCTATGATATAAGCAATCTTGGAAGGATCTGAAACAGTTAAAGATCCCCAAAGTCTATTCTGAACTACTTTATATAGCCCAGCATGAAAATAAGGAAGTGTCATACCTACTTGCTGCATGGTGACATACTTCATCCTAAAGTTCTGAGAGCACTTTGTAACTTCAGGTCCATGCTTGTACATGACGCTTTCTGTGAAAATGTCAACATTCTGTATTGAAATGCAAGAATATCTTTGTTCAGCTCAGATGAAATGTCTATTGTCATATCCTTCCAAGGTGGTACACCTCAAGCAGTTTTACCTCGCATCAAATTTACAATGGATTAACACTTCATTAGAGTGTGTGGCTCTTGTGTGGCACCTTGTGGCCTAGTATACGTGACGAACACTGACACATAGTAGTAACATAAAGACTCTCTTCAGTTGTATCAATTTCATATGTTGCCCAATAGGACTTCAGTTCCATCTCAGAAATATTGTTACCACCTTTTTTTCAACTCTGCTGTTATTATACTTCAACTTTTTAACTCAGAAGTCCTGAACAGATAGAATTTTGTATTTGATATATGTGACTTGGGTGAGGGCGTTGGCCTTTCCCTGAGGATTATACGGGATCTCATCTGTAAATGCAAAGGAGCCCTGGACTGTGAGAAGTATTGGTGATTTGGTAGATCAGTGTCTGGGAGCCAAAGCAGAAGTAAGCATTTGTTATTCCAGGTAAATTCTATAGTTTCCATGCATGCTCCACAAACTCAGTCCTCCAGGTCTTGCTAAGAGCAGGAGAGATTATTGTTCCTATGTGTCTGTGTGATTTAACCTCTCCTGAACTGATGTATTGTACCATATTAATCATTTGAGATTAGGAGAAACATAGTGTCTAGGTTTAGTGGACTGGGCAAATCCAAAATCCATAGAACAAAATGGCTCTCTGTTACTCCCCTACACCTTCTCAGGGGATGATGAAAGGGGAATAAGGAAGAGAGACTTAGAGGATGGTAGTTAAAACTGTAACAGGTGTAATAGAACAGGGAAGGGATAGTAACACGTGGGACAAGGAAAAAATATACAAACGCATAAAAAACCAATCTTGATGATCACTTTCTTGTCTGAATGTCCTTTGCATCAGAGCCAACGTGGGAAAAGGCTCCAAATCTCTTCCCAGTGCCTGATGGATTTGGATCCTGCAGACCATGTGATGAGCTGATGGCAAAGAGCAGAAGCCCCTCTCCAAGACCTGCAAGCACAGCAAAGTGGCAAGGAAGAAGGGAGCACAAGGCGGAGAACTTCCCATCTTCCTGGCTTTTATAGAGTACGACAGGAAATGGGAGGGAATACACACCCCTCTCTCTGTTCTGCCCCTGGGATCCCCAGGGTTCTAAATACCATCCTCTCTAGGTCCCCATATTGATACCATAAATTTTTGCCCGTGTCCCTTCAAACCATAACACATAATTTTTTATAAGGAAGTACAAATGAATAATTGCCACCAAATGCATTTTGTGGTTTATCTTTGTGTAGAAAAAAGTGACATAGTTTCATCTGTCTAGCTGTAATGTCTGAAGACTGTTGAGTTAAGCAGACTTACAATACAGCAAATCACTCCAAGATAATGTTGAGTTTTAAATGCAGGAAATTCATAGAAGGTTAAAACAAACTGTCAGGATGCATGGGAAATCTAAGGATGGCAAAGTCAAACCACTTGCAGGGAGGTTAGGTTAGACATAAGGATGTTTTTCACCATGAGGGTGGTGAAACACTCTATCAGGTTGCCCAGAGAGGTGATGGGTTCCCTGTCCCTGGAAATGTTCAGGTCCAGGTTCTATGGAGACCTGAGACAGCTAGTCTAGTGGAGGATGTCTCTGCCCATGGCAGGGGGGTTGGACTAGATAACCTTTAAAGTCCCTTCTAACTCAAGCAATTCTGTGATTCTCTGATTTAAAAGTGGTGACATTTGGGAGTGCATTTCACAGAATCACAGAATCACAGAATCCTAGGGGTTGGAAGGGACCTCGAAGGATCATCTAGTCCAACCCCCCTGCCAGAGCAGGGTCACCTAGAGTACATCACACAGGAACGCATCCAGGCGGGGTTTGAATGTCTCCAGTGAAGGAGACTTCACAACCTCTCTGGGCATTTCAGTTCTTACTAGCTAACAGATTCATAAATGTTATAGACAGTATAGTGGTATGTCTGTGATCAGGTTTGGTGGTGGGAGAAACAGAATGTGCCAGGGTAAAATAACTGAATGTAGAACACCTTCTGTAACATGTGACTTGGGGAACTGGAGCTTCTCTGTCATCATCTCTGAGACTGTAAGAAACCTGTGTATGCTAATATGATATTACCTCTTAACCTAACCTGCAAGTATAAAAAGTGATCAGTAATTAAATAAACAATAAGTAAACAAATCCTCTCATGTTTATGAAATCACATAACACCAGGATTACTGAGCAAAAGTATTTAGCTATCTGCACGAAATGTGGGGATATACACAATATTCCTCATAGGTAAGACTGAAAGAAATCAGGGTGGATATTAACTCAAAGGTGCCTTTTATTTTCTTAATAGTAACGTAAATGTTAGGATTTCTTTCTGTTTATACAGTTGCCATTTTGTTTGAAACAACATCAAAAGATGTCTGCTTGAAGACTTCAGTGCTATACTTTATTATAATATTATTTTCTCTGTCCAGTATGAGAAAAAATAATGAGTGCTAGGAGTATATATTGCTGCAATACACATTGAAAAATTCATGTAACAATTCTGAATGCAACAGTTCTATACTAGCATGACTCCATTGAAAGCAGTGCAGTGGTGAATTAAGCAACAATAGCACCATATCGGTTTGGGCTCTGGAACATAGAAGTATCTTATAAGCTGCAAGTTGAGAGACGTTCTCTACAAACAAAAATGTTAGGCTAAACTCAGGGGCTGAGATATCATGGTTGATTTATAGTGGAAGACTTCCACTCACGGAATTGTATCCACTTCTTCTCTCCCTGTAATCCATAGAAAGTAAGTTAAAACTGTGAGCTGACACACAGCTGGAACCAAGCAGCAAGTCATAATATTCCTATATTTTTGAGGACTGCTATCTGACTGTTAGTAGGTTGCTGGATGTTACTATGATAAAGTCATACAGTTAACCTCATGTGTAAACTGTATCAGTTAATTTTTATTTGACATGAGGATGCAGTCTCACAAAGAGACAAAAAAAGCATAGCTTGATTGTTATTGTTTTTACCATCAGTGATAGTAGTAAACCATATTTTTCAAAGAAGAGCAAGGATCAGTGACTGTATAGTGGCTGTACTAATTTAGCAGCAAAGGTGTGACAGAGGAATTTTATTTATATACCCAGAACATATTGCTGCCAATAATCTGCCTAGTGTGTTTGCACCTAGGGCATCTTCCTCATTATTAGAAAAGTACTTTGCTGCCAGCCCACCTTACAGTCACTTTGTCATCATGTTCAGCCATTTTCGAATGCTGTTTGATTTAATCTGTCTGAATTTATACTTTGGATAGTACTGTCACACTAAGCTTTGCAAATCTTTTTTGGATGGCTGGAAAACTCTGCAGCATTTAACTATTTATAGTAAATGGGGGTTTTAGCTCTTGCAATTTTTGGTGAACAGATTGTTTATCTTTCACACATTCTTTCATATAGTAATGCTTCCACAAACCAAATCTTTATCCTGTTTTTGAAGACTATTCCCATTTTTTTTCACTCTTTGAGAAATGGAAAGATTTCAAAATATGCTTTGTTTTTGAGATGCAACACACTTAGACATTTCCAATTTCTTTATTCAGACCTTTAACTGAAGTCTAGAAACTCCTGTTTTCTGTCCTTACCTAAGCGTTCTCATGACCACAAATGTCACTTATATATTCCTTCAGAATGTGAGTAACTGTGTAACATTAAATCTTTCACACCTGAACCATCCCACACCATTTTGCTAATGCAACAACAGCCTCTTCTGTGCAAAAGTCTAATTTAAGTTGTGGCTATTTTCAGGTAAAGCCTCCTACAAAAGCTGCCATGGAAGAATCCTTGTTAAAAAAACAAAAATCAAAATTAAAAAAATCTGATGAAACTGTTGTTATAATTTCCTATATCTATGTCATAATATATTCATTAAGTGTTTCTTAACTTTATACCTCAACATACAAAAGATGAAATATGGTCAAAAATCTCACTGTCTGAAGATGGGTTTGTCATACTAGGAAGATTTTTAAAGTTTATAGAAACTGGACAACAAAGTGCTCTTTTTAAATTTGAAAGTCTTTCCATCGAGATTCATCTTTGCTCCACTACCAAACTTCATAATTTCCAGTTATTTAGAAAGTAAGGGCGATCTGGGAGGATGAACATCTTTGCAGCAAAATGTTTTGTGACTTTGTACAGTCTTTTAAAAATGTCTCTTGGTTGTCCCATTTGTTCCCATTAATTTTTATTTTTTTTCCATTCCAACTAAATGGAGTCAATTTGGCTCAGCCCTGCTGAAGGCACAAAGAAATAAATGCTAGTAGTGGTGGTTGTGTCAGTTTGTTAAAAGTATGGAGGAATAGCCATTTTACTACTGTGTGGCCTTGGCGAATCCAGACAGGAGGGCAATCCACAACTCTAGGGAGTACCTAGACTCTTCTCTCTTTATCCCCCAGAGCTGAGAAGGGAGAGAGTGAAGTTGACACCTCAGCATCTGCTGTTTCCTGAGCCAGGCTGTGCCCACAGGGAGATGCAGCAATCCCCATGCTCCCCATGACAGAACTATGTTTCACCAGCCATAGTGACTTTGCAGTGCCAAATATCTCCGCTCAAAGTAGCATTAATCATCACCCATATTGTGCAAAGACATTGAACAATAAAATACAGCTTGAAATGAAGAGAGAAAAAAAAAGATCTGGATCAAGAAACTTTAAGGCAATTGCCGCTAGGGTTCAGCTACACAAGTTGCTGGTGTTGGTCTGGTAGTGACCACCCTGGGGCATACACTCTGCCCTCATAGCTGCCTTCTTTTCCCACTGGTGGTTATGTACTGCTGTCACTTGTAAAACCTTTGTTTTCTGCTTCTGAACACATTGAATTGAATAAGTAATTCTCATGTCTAAAATTTGCCACAAGCCTTATTCTTCTATTCTTTTTGCTCCTAGGTTTCTTGGGTGTTAGGGCTCCCATTTTGGGAGTGAGTACCTTCAGTACCCATTTTAGGCACTTGATTTTTATATTCTGCTTTTATTTGTGAGTAGCATCTTCTAAAAATATTCTTGTTTCATCTAAAATGATTTTTCTGTAATCAACATCCCCTGTGAAACAGTTCTTGTGTCCATAATGCTGCACATCTTTCCCTTTCCATTCTCCCTTCTCTTCTGTAGTTAACTTTCCTTGGTGCTTCATAACATATATTTTGGATTGCTTCTAAATACTCCCAAATGCCTACGTGTCTGAACTTGGTAAGACCTGGTGACACATACAAATAAGTGAACACTGAACCAATGTCCCTAAAGGTATGCATAAAAATGTCCACTAGGTACATTTTCTCTAAGGTTCCAGCTAGTCTTGGCCAAGAAAGTCCCGAGATGTTTGTATGTAAGTATCAGAATTCCATTGCATACCTAGATCTGCCCAGTAGAGTAATTTTGTGAGGACTTTGTTCCTTACACAATATGGGTGAATTTCATAGAACTAATGATGCAACTAATGTGAATTTCATACAACTATTGTTGTAACTAATGTATGTAAGTTACAAAATTCTATATATTGGAATTTCACCTTGTGGAACGCTTTCACAATATTACCTAAAACCTTTTTCTCTTCCAAGGCTAAAATATGTGAGACATGGTTTATGCTTTCTTGGCATAGCATTCATGGGGAGCTCACACATACTCTCCACATCAATGATTTTGGGATGCAGAAGAGCTGAGTTGTGAAAACAGTCATTTCAGTCAAGTTTTCTCCTGGAATGAGAAATTTTATGGTATTAAAATGTGCTGAGCCAATCTTTGGTTCTACTGAATTAAAGGGAGAATTATACCATTGCCTTCAATAGGACCAGAATTTAGCCTCCTGTGTTTGTAGATCAGAAATCCTTTAAATAAACACTGCATCATATTTACACAGATCACTAATCCACTTCTTTGAACCGAAACACAATTCCACTTTCCTATTATGTTTACTCCTTTCTCAAGCAAGAGCAGCACTACAGAAATCAGCAAACAATGTCATTCTGTTCACAGTAAACATGCTCTGTTTTCAGAGAGAATGACTGCAAAAACATCATCTTTGTTTTTTATCTCTGAACATGCCAAAGCAAAGTTTGTAAGCATCTGAATAAGCAAAAGCTTACATCCCTTTTACTTCTTCCTATTCAGTAAGTTGTACTGGATACAAAATGTGGTTGTTCCATTTAATATTTGTTCTTAATAATTTCAGGTTACAAAAAATGACTTCATCTTTTACTTGAACCCATAACATACTTTACTCGAGCTTTATTGAACCCATAACATAATATTACAGGAATAATTTTTTTTTGCTACTTTTTTGATACTTTATGAGTCTGTTTTTCTGAGATAGCATAACCCAGAGCTTTAATAAATCATTTATCAGTTGAGGAGTATTAAGTGTTTAAAAAAAAATAAATTTATGTTTTAGTAATTTCCCAAGCAGCATATAATTTTCCCAAATAGCTGTATCTGCAAATATTCCCACCAGAGTCTTTTAGAAGTCACCTTCTTCTCTGCAGTCTCTCCAGTGACTATCTCTCCCTTTTGTATGACATTTATTGAGTTTAGTACAATAAGAATATTTTTTCTTGTTTACATAGTTTTTATTCTAGTGAAACTTTATCAATTATTACAAGAAGTGCAAGGG
>VZRW01013706.1:0-49891 GCA_013398125.1 Aegotheles bennettii | reverse complement strand
CACCCATCCAGGACATAAGCAGCCGTTTTCTTGAGGAGAACGTTGTTGGAAACAGTGTCAAATGCTTTACTAAAGTCCAAATAGACAATGTCTACAGCCTTTCCCTCATCCACTAAGCAGTTCACCTTGTCACAGAAGGAGATCAGGTTGTTCAGGCAGGACCTGCCCTTTGTAAACCCATGCTGACTGGGCCTGATCCCCCAGTTGTCCTGCATGAGCTGTGTGATCACACTCAGGATGATCTGTTCCTTAACCTCCCCTGGCACAGAGGTCAGGCTGACAAGCCTGTAGTTCCCCAAATCTTCCTTCCTACCCTTGTAAATGGGTGTCATATTTGCCAGTCTCCAGTCCTCTGGGACCTGACCACTGAACCAAGACTGCTGAAAAAAAATGGAGAGTGGCTTGGTGAGCTTCTCTGCCAGCTTTCTCAGTACTCTTGAGTGGAATCCACCTGGCCCCATAGACTTGTGTAGGTCTAAGAGGAGCAGCAGGTTTCTGTTTCCTCCTGGATTGTGGGAACTTCAGTCAGCTCCTTATTTCTGTCTTCTGGCTCAGGGAACTGAGTACCCTGAAGACAACTGGTCTGGTTGTTAAAGTCTGAGGCAGAGAAAGTATTAAGTACCTCAGCCTTTTCCTCACCCTTTGTGACAATGTTTCCCCACACATCCAATAAAGGATGGAGATTCTCCTTCACTCTCCTTTTGCTGCTGGTACATTTGTAAAAACCTTTTTTTATTATCTTTTATGGCTGTAGCCGGATTAAGTTTTAGCTGTGCCTTGGCCTTTCTAATTTTCTCACTACATACCCTAAGGGAGCTATGTATTCATATGCAGTCTGACCGAGAGTTAAGGAAAGGTGTTAGCATGTTATCTAGTTGCATATTTGAAAATTAAAATATAGATGAATAATGCGTGACTCACTGTCTGCTCAATGGTCAAGTGGAAGACTGAAATTTCCCTTCCAGTTCAACTTGTTAAAAAGCAGTATGGCACATATGTGTTGGACTTTTCAAATCTGTAACAAGTGGTAATGGACAAACTAAAATCAGTGCTTAAATCTTGCTCTATGTAAGACCTAAAGAAAAATGTATGCTGAAATAAATGAGTGGATTAAAAATGAAATTGACCAAGAATTTTCTTCAAGTTTGTAGTTTCATGTTAATGTTTTCTCATAGATTTTCTTGCTAATGACATTTTGTGTGCTTTGTAAACATCATGGCTCAGATTCAGAGTACACTTAAGATAAACTGTCTTGTTTTGCATGCAGCAACAAAGTTTAATGTAAAGGAAGATGTATCTTCCTTGAGGAGTCTTCCCTACAGAGATGTTAAAAAGCCAGTGTAAAAGAAGAGGCTTTTGCAACTGCCTGCAATCCTTGCCCACAGTGGTGATGAGTCTGTTGTCAAAGGAAACACAGAGAACATTGTAGGGTCTATTTTGATCACTGAGTGAGATTAAGAGAAAAACAAATAAAAAAGTAGAAAGCAGGATGACCCTAAAATTTGTGATTAGGACTAAATAGTTAGATTTACTCCCCAAAGTGTTTTCACTAGATATAGTAATAGAGCAATGGGAAGAATGGGAGAAGATATACTTACCAAGATTGTTAGCTGAACTTTAGTTGATGGAGTTTTCAAACCAAGCCCTTTACAGCACCAGTGATTTGGAGTTTTGATTGATCCCTGTTATATTAACTGTTAATTCCTTTCTGCTGTAGGGAATTTGGGCAGCTTGCCTTAGATGTACTGGAAAAAGCATTCAAACAAAATGAGCAGATGGCCATGAAATTACTGACCTATGAACTGAAAAACTGGAGCAACTCAACTTGCTTGAAACTAGCAGTGTCTGTGGGGCTGCGGCCTTTCGTATCCCATACTTGCACACAGATGCTGCTGACTGATATGTGGATGGGACGTCTGAAGATGCGGAAGAACTCCTGGTTTAAGGTAGCATCATTCTAGCTTTTCTGAGCATTTATATGCTGTTTAGATGCTTTATAAATGTCTTTGTGATTATGAATGTGTCTAATGCAGCTTCTGCTTAAGCATGAATTGGAATGTACACATCTGGAAGAAAAAAGGAAGAGAGGGAAGACAATACATGCTTCTGTTTTATTTTTTTTGCAAAAGCAGCTGTGGGATGACATTAAGGGAATGCATTTTGTGAGGGTTTTTTTGCTGTTGCATTGTCTCAGCACCCTTCAGTCCCTCCTCACCTTCTCTTTCTGCCCCACATTACTGGTTCTCCAATAGAACTGCTGTTGGGAGGAATTCTGTCTGGACATAGAGAGCAGTGTCTAAAGTATCCCAAGATACCATGACACTCTTCAAAGCTACAAAACAGTCAAGAGCAACATACTTTTTTTGGAGGCTCTAGGACTGTGATACAGAGATTCTCTGCACCAATGGCTCACTACCAGACCAGTGGAATTGCACTGGGTTTGTGCAGACACTATGCATGGCTGACTATGGCCTCGGGTCTATGCTATCATTGCTGAATTAATTTCCTGAATCTTGTGTCTCTCTTTTAGGTCATTATGAGTATTCTCCTGCCTCCCACTATCTTGATGCTGGAGTTTAAAAGCAAGGCAGAAATGTCTCATGTGCCTCAGTCTCAAGACCAGTTCACATGGTATCACGGGGATCAGAGCCCAGCCAGCTCTAAAGATGCCTTGTCTCTGGTTAGTCTGTGATAATCAGTCATTTGTGTGTTAGGGTCTGTCTGTTTACCACAGTATGATCCTAAGGAGTGAGGAGAAAGTGATCAGCTGGAAGTGTTGGGTCCCCATTCTCAAGAAGTAGGGATTTGAACCCTGTGATTTGAACCCTGTTTTTACCCCTGACCTTGGACAAGTCACTTCATTTGTCCTGGGTGTCAATTCTGCACAGGTCATAATGAGAAAATCCTTCCCAACCTCACAGAAATACTGTAAGATTACAATTATTTATCAGTTATGTAGATACAAAGTCTATTCAAGCTGCACATAAATACCAATGTAATCTTGTATACCAAATAAACTGAGTGGTTTCTTATCATACACAAAATCACATCCATAAAACCCAATTCAGGTTGCCCAGTTGGGCAGTCCAAAGAAGGGAAACACCGTAACTGAGGCAGTCCTGGTCCCATCCTTTCACACTCACTCCTTCTTCCAGGCTCTGCCAGGCCAGCAGTGTCTACCCTGAATCTCAGCCACAGCTACTCCCCTTCCTGATGGCCATCTTTCACTCTTAGTCTCTCCTTGAGATTTTCTTTCCTGAATTACATTATAGCTTTTTCAGAGGTCTAGATCCTGCCCTCTTTATTGAAAAAATGGGTATCTCTACTTCTGCATCACTTGAGCCTAGCAGAGATGCCATTTGAAGCACAAGAGTAACACTGTGTTTTTGGTTTAGTCACCTGAACTGAGTCCTGAAACGCTCTGCAGGGATCTATGGTTGCACAAAAGTCAATCATAGAATCATAGCATGGCTTGGATTAGAAGGGACCTTAAAGATCATCTAGTTCCAATCCCCCTGCCATGGGCAGGGTCACCTCCCACTAGACCAGGTTACTCAAAGCCACATGCAAACTGTCCCTCTCATCATCTTCATGACCCTCTTCTGGACTTGCTCCAACAGGTCCATGTCCTTCTTATGCTAGGGTCCCCAGGGCTGGATACAGCACTCCAGGTACTTGCCAGCTCATGTTGGACTTCTCATCAACCAACACCCCAAAGTCCTTCTCCTCAGGGGTGCTCTCAATCTGTAAGTCATTCTTACGTTTGTCTGTGGAGAGTCTCCAGCATAGGTGAAGTCTTTCCCTTTTAAGATCTGAATTCCCCCAGACTTCTGCTAAGCAAAATTGCCTGTCCCTTTTTTTCCCTTACTCTCCACAAAACATTCCTGGAAGTGAAAATTTACAAAAGTTTTCAGCCTGAAGTAGAGAGCAGACGTGGAGAAAAGAGTAAATGTTGGTGAGGTGGTAACCAATAACAACAGGCTTGTCAAGTGAGAGCGCTCAGTCTTTTTTGCTCTGCTCCGCTTGTCCTACAGCAGATAAGCATTGTAGGTTGCTTGGGACCTTCTCAGTTAACTTTCAGTTTATATAAAATAAAAGAGAGTGAATTGTTGTTGAAGGCTTTTGCAGTAGCATGGTAGGCCTGTCAATGCCACATTTGTGTTTTCTCTCTCTGATGAAGAAAAACGCTCAAAGCCATTATCTCCTGCAGTCCCTGTCTAATATAGTTAGTTCAAAAGTGCTTTTTGGATGTTAGGTAACAGCTATGATACAGAGAACAGGCCAATTGTAATTATTTGCAGCAGGACCACTCCTGCAGTCTGATAGAAGGCAACACAACAGTGTGCATAAGCATTTTTCTAACCCACCTCACTCAGAGCTGCTTCCTTCCTGTGCTAGCAATAAGCTTAACTTCTGATTTTATCTATTATAGAGTGTTGCTTAGGCTGAGATACCACTTCTTCTTAAATACTCTGACATTAAATATTATAGAAAAATGTATAGAAAATTCCAATGATGTACATGTGCCATATAGAGCCTCTTTCACACACAGTCATACATTTCAGTGACCTGCTGGAACCTGCACTCTTTCATGGGACAAATTCCTTCATCTTCAAGAATCTGATGTTAACACATTAGGATGATTCTGTATATCAAATTCTCTGGTTTAGTAATTTTCTGAGTCTAATGGGATAGAAAAAAACACCAAACCCCATGTTTTACCCTGATAACCCAAGGAGATGTTGTATAGTAGGAATAAACACATCACATAGAGAGTAGTAAGTTTTAGCGTTGATATTAGCTAAGACAATTGGCTAGCATTGAAACAAAACTGGAGAAGGTAGTTTGGTTCCCCCAGCCTTATCTAGCTATTAGCTATTTATAGTTCCCCCAGGCCTCTCTCTTTCATCTTGAAAACTCCTTTCAGCACCCTCTGGTTTCATCAGTTGCCCACTGCTGTGTGTCTGCAGCTCTTATACTTCAGCAACAATCAGATATTTGTACTTTCAGAGAGGTACTCAGGCAAGTTTCAAGCCCTGGACACAGAATCAAGCGTGTCAGCTTTTTTTTTATTATTTTACTAAGGGTAATAAGTTAATTGTATTTTTTATAGTCAGATATTTGTAAAAGAGTACTTATTTCATCCTCATCTTCTAATTAGGCATGCAGTAGATCAAAATTAGCAATTAGATTCTGGATTTAGAATTCACCATCTTGACATTTTTCTGCCAACTATATACATGAGCAGAAATGTGATGCTCATTCCCTTGTTTCAGAATGTGCCACAGCTATCATAGCAGTTCTAGCTAACACAGTTGCATTGTATTGGAAGTTGTTATTTATTCCAATTTCGCAGATGGGGAAAGTGAGACACAGAGTGATTAAGTGACTTTGCTTAAAGATTTAAAGAAATGTGTGGCAGAAACAGGAGTGGATTCAGGTCTGCTGATGCCCACTCCACTGTCTGTAGTCATAAAAGCAAACTCTAAATCAATATTTATAGTGAAAAAGTGTGCATGTTAATTATTGCAAATGAAATGTTTGTAATCGGAGAAAATCAAGCTGCAGTAATAGTTTATATATTCAGAACGAAGCTTAAACCTCTGTACCTGTCTTCCCTCTAACATGACACAACCTTTGCAATCATAGACCATGGTTTCTTACTTCCAAAATGCTGTTTCTTTTTAAAGAAGGATTATGACGTGGAGAAGGTTGCTCAGAAGTCTGATGAAAGCCAAGTAGACGCTGGACAAGGAAATCTACCTGGCACTAGAAAAATCTATGAGTTCTACAACGCACCAATTGTCAAGTTCTGGTTTCACACGGTTGGTCATCACACTAGAACTCAGATTGCCAAAAACCTCCTTTGATCCTCCAAATACCACTTGATGCTGCTTTTACTTTGCCTAGCATGAATTTGCAGCCACTTAGTGGTGTGGGTGGATGGGAAGACTTTTCAATATTTCTCTCACAATTAAGTGATAGGTTTTTCTGCTAAAATCAGGCAGCTGCATTAAAAAATCCAAACCAAACCAAAACCAAAACCAAGCAAACAAACAAAACAATTATAAAGAACTAAAAAAACCCTTGATCACAGCTTTTTATGGTGGTTAATTGCACATGTAGAGAGAGATTTTAAGCTGGGCTTAAACACCATAAATACCTCACAGATATTTGTGTCCCTTTCTTTAGGAACTGATTTTGAAAGAGTGAATACCAATCTGTAGGGGATCGTTTGCTATAGAGAAATATGTATCTTTTAAGTCAATTTTAGTAACTCACCCTGTGTCAGTAATGCTTAGGATGTTTAAGATCAGGCTGTCTGTTGGGTCAGACCACCATACATTAACTGTTACTCCTTTAACAGGATGTCATTAACTGCTTGGTTGTTAAGAGGTTGTTATTCTATTACCTCAGGTACATTTATAGTGTGTTCTGGTACCTTTATGTGCTTTCCACCTTATATTGTTCTTCCTGTGCCTTGGAAGGCACTGATTACCTTGCAGTGATTCATGTAGCTTTGAGGATGGTTACTTGCTCCTACAAAAAGTTAGAATAAAAGCATAGCACTACCTTTACATTCAAGTAACAGTGTGCAGATAAAATAAGCTGGTTTATATATGGATTTGGGGCCTAGCTGAACATGTGGTGCAATATTTCATCTGCTGCTGCCATTTTTTCACCACTAAAGCACCAGTTTCCAAATGATGTTTAAGAATATTCCCATAAAAAATACTTTGGAGAACTGGGGGCAAGATTTTGGGCTCAAAAGTCTGACAGTGCTTCAGTAGTTTCAATACATATAGTCAGGATAATCACCTGTTAATATGTTTGTAGAAGTTTGTTGGAGATTTTAATGCATATGAATTATATACCATCTGTTTTGTAGATGGCGTACATGGTGTTTCTTATGCTCTTTACTTACACTGTGTTGGTGAAGATGGAACCAAGACCAAGTGTGCAAGAGTGGCTTGTTATAATATATATTTTCAGCACTGCTATTGAAAAAGTCAGGGAGGTAAGCTTTTCCATTCACACTTCGCAACTATAAAGGATATATTATAAACCAGTGAATACTATAAACTGAAAAATATCAAATCCTGCATTCTTTTTGTAGAGAATTTAGCAGAGGAAAGAATTATACAGGGTATTTGTTTCTGAGAAGTCTTTTATTTGAAGACTAATACTTGGGCTTTGAAAATACATCTTAAAGTTTGCCCTTAAATCTCTATTTTTCCGTGTAAAGCCAGTGATAATGTGCAGGTCACTTGAGAGTGACTGTGCTGAATTGAAATTTCGATTCCTAATGTAGGCACCTGCTTCTTAACTTTTCTAAGTGGATCATTAGATTCTTATAATGAATATGGAATTTGTCTTTAGATATTTACTTAGAGTGTGGACATTGTTATCAATGAATAGGTGTTATGTGTTAGAATAATCCGTGGGTCTCCATCATGTCTAACTGACTCTCTATAACCAAAACTGGAAAAAAAACACCATCAACTTTTAATGCTGGATTCATCGAGCATGAAAAAAATTATACTCCCATCAATATTAATCTCAATTATTTGCGGTTGATTAGATCTGAGCTTCTGAACTCAACTTGCACTACAAACCTGAAGCTGGACAAAAATGCAGCTATGTGTTTCCCAAATTATTGTATCTGATCAGGCATATCTTCACTGTAGAATTGGACCATAGTAAACAATAGTGGTGTGAATTGTCTTTTATATGACATTTGAAATGCTGTGCTACTAGAGGAATAAAACTGCAAAAAAGCAGTCATAGTTCTGAGTGAAGGATGCTGTTACAACATATCACTCATAAGACTGGCATCAGTACAAGAGAGGTGAATGATTTCAAGGGTCAGCAGAAATACTGAGAATATATTGAAGCTTTGATAAAAATACAAGTTATGTGACTGCATGAGATAAAATGCCCAAGGATTGTCTGAGAAAAAATTGAATGTGAAATGTCAAGCACTTTGAAAATCACTATTGTACTATTGCATTGGTGTTGATGGTGGGACAGTGGAGACAGCAGCTCTTCTTTCTAGCATTAACATTCATTGGAGACTTTGGAATTCATGTCTTCAACTTTATTTTCTTTGTCCATGTACTAGTTCTGATCTGCTGGCAAAGACTTTTTAGGACACTGTACCTTACACATGCAGTGAATTAACTGCTGAGGGCCTTGTTATATGTAACTGCAAACCTCTGTTTCTCTAGATTGTATCAACTAATTGTTAAAGCCTTAGGCCCTGATCCTGCAACTAGTTCCTCATGTGAGTTTGTCCAGCTAAATTGAGTAGGACCACTTATTTACATTAATGTGCTCATATGCGTAAATTCTTGCAGGATCAGGATATAACATTTCAAAATCTCTCCTTTGCTTGGTACTTATCAGTGTAATCTTACATAGCACTGAATAATTGGCCTCACTTGCACAATGTGCAAAGGTTTTATTTATGGCCTTCCAAAGATTCCACTTCACACATTTGCTCAGTGAAGCTTAAAATCCCTTTGGGGCACCTCACAGTTCAAGGAGTGAACATTTCATTCTTTACCTTGCTAGTTGCTAGCACTCCTTTTTTTAGCATGTCCTTGGTGGAATACAAGGATCCTGCTTTATATTTTCAGTCTGAAATAAAAGGCATTACTTATTTTCCCATCAGCAAGGTTAGGCTGGTACTTTCCATGACTTAGGGGCTTTTGAAATGGCTGTTGCAGGTCATGACCATTCCTCTAGAAAATGCTCGTTAATTTATAATGATACGTATGCATAACAGTTCTATACTGGCTGCTCTTTTCTCCCGAGGAACGTGCTCTTTAGTGAATGTATTCAGGCTCAGTATCCATTTTTCCTCAGGAAGAGCTATCTTATTTGGTATGGCATACTTGAGCAGTACGACACTATTAAGTGCAAACCTTAATTAATGGTGAACGGCAGTATGCAGTACACAAGCTTATTAAAAAACAAGGAAAAAAATTATACATTCCCAAATACCATGAAACAGTTTAGACAGAAAAGGTTAAGTAATGTATCTGTGATTTTAATGGAGTTGTGTTGTTGTGTTGCCTTTTTTTTTCCATATTCTACTCAGATATTTATCTCAGAACCTGGAAAATTCCGCCAAAAAGTGAAGGTGTGGATTTATGAATACTGGAATTTTACTGATTCTATAGCCATCATCCTGTTTATGATTGGTTTTGGCTTGCGCTGGTCTAACCCCCCTGTTCGAACTGCAGGGAGGCTACTTTACTGCTTGGATATAATATTTTGGTATGCTCGGCTCCTTGATCTTTTTGCTGTGAATCAGCATGCTGGCCCTTATCTGACAATGATTGGGAAAATGGTAAGTATTATGCTTTGGAACAATATTTTTGTAGTTAAGGCATTTATTGAAGAACATGAAAAAGTCAGAAGTGACAGAAAAGAGTGAGGTCACCTAATAATTCAGAGTGAATGTGCTACCTGAAAATACCATGTCTTTTTCTGTTTGTGAGTTGACCATAATCAGATTCCAATTCTCTCTAATTTATTCATTATTTGAATTTATCCACAAAACCCATTTTTATTTCATTCCTTAGAGAAACGTTGTGTTTGGGTTGGCTTTCTGATCCAGCTTGATAATAGGAGAAAGAAGTATCACTGTCTCTTGCAGATGGGCTCACTATCATAAAAAATTCCCCTAGCTCTTGAAAACAGTCTCATTAGTATTTTACATTTTGATTCAAATAATTATATCCCATTTTAGTAGGCAAAATTTCTCTGAGATCAAAGTTAATTTTTTTTTCTCTTTTGGTATAAGAACTGCTACAGAACTGCTGCCTAGTCTTGAGGGACATCTGCAGATTCCCACTGTAATTTTCCTCAGTTATTGGGAATGATCTTATTAATACTTTTATATTCTGTCTTGCAAAATAATTCTGATTCAGTGTTAGAAGGCAGAATAATTTTCACTGCTTTTTCTTGCTCTCAGTTTGGAAGAAATAACACTGAGGAAACACATCATCATAAGGTCTCTACGTTTTTCAAATCTTGCTTAAGATCTGGGGACTTGTGAGGCAAGTAGGACTTGTGGCCTTTTTGGTCCATGATGACTTTAACCTGTGTAGAATACATGGGTAGTCCAGGTCATAGAAATAAAATATTTGTATTTCCTCTAGCATATTAGTTATTAGCCCTGTTTTTATATTCTAATTTGTAAAAGCAGTGATTGGTACTGTTTCCTAAAATGTATGACTGCTTTACATGTAATTAACACAGCTAATTCTTTCATGCAAACATGTCTCTCAGACAGCAAACATGTTCTATATTGTCGTCATGATGGCCATAGTCCTATTGAGTTTTGGAGTGTCACGAAAGGCAATCCTTTCACCAGAGGAGCCTCCTTCTTGGACTCTGGCACGAGATATTGTATTTCAGCCCTACTGGATGATGTTTGGTGAGGTCTATGCTGGAGAAATAGATGGTAGGTAACTTTCACAGTACAGATCAACAACTTAACTTTAGTATGTGCAGAAACATGTCCAGTTTGGGCTACTAGAACTTTGACCGCATGTTGAGTCTATTCTTTCTCAAACAATTTTGATTCCAGTATGTATATATCCTTAATGAGTAATGCTGCATGAATAAAGGTGAGAATATTAGTTAGTCTTTGTTAAAAATAAAGATTAAGCTTTAAAGCCTTTAAATCTAGCTTTTCAAATGAAGTATATTGCAAAGCTCAGGGGAAAGCACATAGGAACTAATACTAAGCTAGTTCATGTTTAGGGGATGAATTTCCAATCAGGTGAATCCAAAGATGCTGATTTCATGAAGAAGACTACAAAGTTGCCTTAAAGAAAGAAAGAAAGAAAGAAAGAATAAAGGGAAAATAAAAAAGGAAAAATAAGAAAGAGAAAATATTTTTCACTGTATTTAGAGTTACCTGGCATCATTCTTTAACAGATTAACCAGTTGAACATAGGAAGAATAAAACCAATCAATGTAAATAGGTGAAATGTTTTATCCTGGTTATGGCTTTCACATTGTCTCAGTGAGAGAGAAGAACCAGGCACTTCAGGAAGTACTTCAGCATTACAAATGGAAGACACTCTCATGCTGCTATGTGATGTGTAAAACAGTTCCTAAAATATAAAAGTATGTATGCAAATAGGTACAGATATTTAAGATACATAGTTCAGCATACACCTGATTTATGAAATTTATTTAACAAGTTGCAGCCATTATTATTGCTGAAACAGTCACATGATGGCTGTGTATTTTGGTTATATAAGTCAAAATTCTTTTAAAGCACGCTGTTAAGTTTCACAGTTTAATCCATTCAATCACTTATTAATGCTAAACCTGTAGAAATTTGATGTTTCCCAAATAAGGCTATGATTTCTCTAATGGCTGTTCATGCTGTGAAATATGTCCTAAATTTAGGACTGCTGCTTTATAAATGTGTTTTAAAATTTCCTCAAAGGTGTAAATTTTCATTAAAAATATAGACACTGAAAAGTATTTATTTGACAATTTAAAAACATTAAGAAGGATCACTTAATTTCTATTATTTGTTGCTTCATCTCATAAATTTTTGCATGTGAGTTAATATGATGTTACTGAAGCTCTAAAAGGAGTAACACTCTGGTACTGATCAAGCTGCTGTATCCTTTCCACAGTGGAGTTCCTGAAAGCTTTGCTTTAAGTGCAAAGATTTGGATTTCAGTTTATCTGAGTGTGTGCCATCTCCCAAATACATTTCAGCTTCATCCTTTCTCCCCCTAACAAAAAGTCAGGGTGACTCACACAAGAAATGATACTAGGAAATGGTGCCTATGGCTTCTGAATGGCAGTGAAAACTATGGGGCCGTAATATCACAAAGGGATCTCAGTTGTCCTTTATGTGAAGGTAAGACTTTGTAGTTGGAAATTTTGCAATGTATCTGTGTGAAAGTAACAAAGACTATTCTGTCTCTCCCTGAGGCAGATGAGAAGCACATGCCATCGCTGTGCTCTGCTCTGGTTTCCATTCTAACCATGCTCTGTATGTCTTTCACTTTCAGTCTGCGAAACCAATGAAGACTGTCCTCCTGGCTCCTTCCTCACGCCGTTCCTCCAAGCTGTCTACCTCTTTGTGCAGTATATCATCATGGTCAACTTGCTTATTGCTTTTTTTAAGTAGGTACCATGGTATATTGCTGCAAAAGCAAAACCAGCTGATAGATAGCCCACACTTCTGCAAAAGCTTTTCACTAAAAATACCCCAGCAGGGGCATGTGTATGGTGGTTGTTACCCCACCTTCCATGAGAGTCCTGTGAACAAATAAAGAATGGTGGAACCAAGAGTGTGGAAGGAAGGAGTTATAGTAGATATGAGAAATTATTCATTGCAGCAACAGTCACATTTAGTATTATCACAGCTCCAAAGAGTACCCTGCATAAGAATTGCTTGTGTAGCTACCCCTTGCAGCAAGTATTTTGTGTAGGGGGAGTGCACTTAAAAGCATCAGAATTGTTTTGTTAACACTTTTCCCTTAGCCCAACTCCTACATTTAATCCAGTCCAAAGAGTTAGACAGTGTTGAATTCTCAGTTAAGCTATGTATTAAAGTTTAAATAATCTGGCTGAGATTTCAAAGCCACTTCAGGGATATTTTTTGCCCAGTTCCCATTAATGTGAATGGGAATTGGACCTCCAAATCCGTTAGGCAGCTTTGAAGATCTCATTCTCAGTGCACTAGCTTCAGGCACATGCTGCTGCTTTGTTAAATGAAAGTTGCTAAGCTGATTTACCTCACTGGAGAGATGGGACTTTTCTTCAGTGTCAAATTAGATCTGTAGACAAGCATCTTGTGCTGTATTGGGAGTATTCCTCACAGGAGTATTTTACCCTCTTTCCCCCCCTTATCTCTCTTCTCAGTAACGTTTATTATGATTTGAAATCCATATCGAACAAGCTCTGGAAGTACAACAGGTACCGCTACATTATGACCTACCATGAGAAGCCATGGCTGCCTCCACCTTTCATCCTTCTGAGCCACATTGGACTTCTGATAAACTGCATCTTCCACCATCAGCCCCCAAATGAACTGGATCAAGAGGAAGGTGACGTTGGACTAAGTAAGCAGAGCGAAGCTGGGGACCAAAAAAATAGCTAATGAGCAATGTTTTGTCAGCCTCCCATCACTTTGTAGCTCAGTTTCTCAAAAAAAACCCAAAACCCAAACAAAACCAACAGTCTCTGAGTAGGAGGCTTTTTCTATTTGCAAAACTGAATTTAACCTACTTGTCTGAGGATTCTTGTAGGAAAAAGTGACTAGGGGAATGCTTTGCTTTGTATTTGGCTTTTGCTCTGCTACGTACTGTGCATCAGTCAAGACACATCACAACTCTTAGCTGAAATAAAGTGACAGCAGCTTCTTCTGTAGGCTAGAGTAGCCTTATTTTGAAAGAAAGTAAATAATACTGAAGATTTCTGTACATTTGTCCTGAAAAGACCAACAGTTCCTTTTTCATTGATCAGAGAACATAGCCACAGAGCCCAAGGACAGAAGAGATCCAGTGATGGCAGATGCAGAGAGGTTAGGGGCCTCCCACCTCCTCAATGCATCCTTCCCTTTGTGCACTGCCTTATCACTACACCTTAACTTCACCTCCTTCACGCTTCCCAGTCTGGACTTCTTCATCCCAGGGTCCTTCCTAATGCCTCTTCAAGGCGATGCCAGTTCCCCATCCCATGTTTGGCAGATCCTGCAGTTCTGCCAGGAGCAGCCCTAGCTATTGTGGTGAGGGGACCACAAGATGTTGGAGTGGGAAAGAATGCTTAGTAGTGGGGCTTGGTGGGGTGAGGCAGGGGAATGGGGAAGAGGAGAGGCTGGTGACTGTAACCTTATCTAAAAAAACATTGGGGAACATTGGTGCATAGTATTATACAGCCTCATCCCTCTTGATGCCTAATAACAGAGATGAACAGCCCCTGCCTAGGTTATGCTTCACTTAGAATTTTCTCTGCTGAACACGAATTCCTGAAGATATCTGGCACACTCACAGGTGGTTACAGAGTTTAAAAATGAGCTTAACTAATCAATGCTGAGCTGCTTTACTGCTGCTCCCAGGCTCAGCTCCTCCATCATGACTGGATACATCAGCCTGCCTTTGAAGTACCGTGGCTTATTTTATATGCATGTATAGTATTAACCACTGACATAGCATAGAGGGTGTCTTACTTATAAGATGAATTAGGCACAAGGAAAACTGAAACAGTGCTTAGCACATCTAAAAGTCTTTGGATAGAAGAGGGCTCATGCCTTGCCCACACTTCTTTCAGAAAGAGACTTTTTTCCTGTTGATGTACCTTTGTGTTCCTTTTCTATATGCCTGTGCAGTGCTTGATATGTCTCTTGTAGTTAAGTTTGGTGTGGTTATAATTAACTGATTTTAGCAATGAGGATCTAGTGCCACCCTGTGGAAAAGAAATGAAAATACCAAGATACAGAGAGTAAAATCTTTGAGGCAAGAACATGGATGGGCTAGGGACGAGCAGAGCCTAGGAGGTGTTTAAGTCTCATTTGAGGTGACAGAGGGACCCCAGAATGCTGCAGGGTGCTCCCCTGATGAACTGTGCATTGCAGGGGAATACTGCATGCTTGTAGAGTGCTTGTAGAGTGACAGAGCACTGGAACAGGCTGCCCAGAGAGGTTGTGGAGTCTCCTTCACTGGAGACATTCAAAACCCGCCTGGATGCGTTCCTGTGTGATGTACTCTAGATGACCCTGCTCTGGCGGGGGGGGTGGACTAGATGATCTTTCGAGGTCCCTTCCAACCCCTTAGATTCTGTGATTCTGTGATTCTGTAGCAAACACTGCCGTGTCACTTGGCTCAGATACCCTTCTAGCAAGTACAGTGGGGGCTGTGGTATGTAAGAAAGGAAAAAAAAAAAGGGCTTAGAAGATATGGTGTTTGGATCAAAGAAACAGCTTTCCACTGTATTCATTTTTTCATACTGACTTATAATGGATCTGTTCTCTCAGAAGTCTTGATGTGCTAGAAGGATAGTATTATGAGCAGCCCAAGCTGTGGAGTTTTAAACTTTTGAATGTGTTCTTTTTCACCCAATAATCTTGCTTAATGTTTTCTGTATATGAACATGTGGAGCAACTAAGTGAAAAAAGGGCTTTGTAGCTTTGAGTACCTGAAAGAACTGTAATTGTTACAGGTGACTAGTCATAAATGAATGCCTGGACAAAATTATAGTGAAATCTTTGTAAATCTTGCCTATCTATATCTAGGTCTTGTGTGAGTTACACATGTATAACAAAATACAGGAGAAAATTTGGGAGAAAACGCATCTTTATAAGCTGTCATTTGGGTATGTACTTTCGAGGGTTTAAAAGGGACTGCACTGAAATTTTTATCAGTGTGGTTTTGCTCCCTGTCTAAGGAAAGATAAACATGTTTACATGTGTTGGGCATGTTGAGTCTTCATACAAAAGCCAAAATGCATGGAGTTAGGTTATTGTCAAGGGTGGGGGAGGAAACCTGTTCTGACAGTTTTTTTCTTATGGATACTTATAAACAATTGCATTTATCAGCATGCTTCATATCAGCTTCTACCTCATTTGTTCAGAACTGTACCTGAGTGATGAGGAGTTAAAGAAACTCCATGACTTTGAGGAACAGTGTGTGGAAGAATATTTTCATGAGAAGAATGAAAGCCTGAGTTCCAGTGACAGTGAAAGGATCCGTCTGACAACAGAAAGGTGTGTTTTGCTGCAGATTTGTGCTCTTTGTATATATTTGTCATATAAAAAGGCTTTGATAAGCTAATGCTTTTGGAACAGATTATGTTCCAAACAGGAGCAATAACATGCATATGACATGCAATAACATTGCTACTTTGATGGAAATGTAAGGTATTTGTTTGAGCTGCATGGCAGGCCTGGCTGGGAAGCCCTGCTGGCAGAATCGCATCCCCAGATGTGTGCAGTGTGCAGGTGGTAAAGTTGGTAGAGTAAGGTGTTCCTCAGTTTCACTTTTGCAGAGCAGGTAGCACCACAAAAACATGCCAGAGTATGGCATACAATATGTATTTTTATTTAAAGGCTTAATGCACTAGGAGTGCTGTGAGAGTATTGCGTATGATTGAATATAACTGCTATTTGTAGAAATAACCATATAGCCATTGTAGCATTATCTTCAATGTAGTGTCTTGGTTTGCAAAACATCAATACACAATTGTCAATGGGGTTTTAGAACTGTCAGTATTGGCCTGATTTAGCTTTCCATTGAAATCAATGGCAAAACTGCCATTAAGCTTAATGGGAAGAGTTAAGGAAAGTGAGCACTATAAAAAGTCTTACAGAATGCCAATACCGATTTCATCTAATAATCTTTTTTGCCAAGAGAAAGACAGCCTCTTAATCTCTGCCTGTTCATAATCCTGTTTTCTGCATGCTAAAACAAAACACACAAGCAAAATTAATGTCCCCTGTAAAAGAAATAAAATAAGTAGCTTTGTTCAAAAGCTGCAGAATCGATTACAGCAAGAAGGTTTTATTTATTGGATAAACATAGATTTGGAGAGGAATCTTTTTCTGAGTGCAAAGGTGAAACACACCTTACAGCATTGCATAACATTAATACAAGACATGAATTTAGATGAATAAAATATTTTGGATCATGGTCTTATTCAACTATTAGTTAAATACTACATCTTTTAGTTACTCAGTGACAAGGGAAAGGAGTAACTTTTGCATATTGCCTGCAGCTAGTTTATCATTGTTTTAGTGATGGAGCACCAGAGATCTTCAGGAAATGTGAAGATAATAACTTGATTAAAATGGTACCATTCCAGGCCAAGAAGTTCTTAAACTATTCATTGGAGATTTGAAGAACAAAAAAAAGGCTTTGCTTTTTGGGCAGTTGCATTTTACCTGAAGATAACTGATGGCATCAGACATACAGAATCTGTGCCCAGATGCCAAACAGGTTGTTGAGAAGACCATTTTCCCAGCAGTATCAAGTATTTGAGAAATGCAAGAGTATCTGTATGTTTGTGTGAGCTGTATCCTTCTTATACTTTCACAAGAAAAGTAGAAATGCAGGATTACTGGCTGACAAGTACACTTTACAGCATTTTACATTTATAGCAGTAGCCAAGGCAGCATTTCCAAAGCTGTGTCCTGCTGTCCATGGTTCAGTAGTTCTATGGCAAGGAAAATAGCAGTTGTTAGTATAGTTTGTAGGAAATAGTTAGTAGGAAAATAGCAGTTTTAAAAATATGCACTCCTTAAGCAAAAAAGTTGTTACCTTAAATGCCACTGGCTTTTAACCCAGTAATATGAATGACACGTTGTAAGTCTGGATGGGTTTAGTCAAATATAGATACTTGTGGGAATGGAAGTGACCATTAAAAAAAAGTAAAGAACTGTCTGAAACACTAACTTTTTGAAATCTGTTAATGGCTTCCTTCAGCATCTGGCAAACAGAAGTAAAGACCTGTGTTTTGGTATTTTAATTATCTTATCTTTTTCCATCTAGAGTGGAGGAGATGTTTCTGCAACTTAAAGAAGTGCATGAGAAGGTATTTTATATCAAGGAGTCTTTACTCTCCCTGGACAGCCAGCTAGGACATTTGCAAGACTTGTCTGCCTTGACAGTGGACATCCTGAAAGTACTTTCAGCTGTAGACACCTTGCAGGTGGAAGAAGCCTTACTGGCTGACACAAAACATCGAACCTGTAGGAAGCTGCCCCATAGCTGGAGCAATGCACTGTATTCCAAGACCTTGAGCAGCCTGGAGTGTTTGTATGACAAGAAGTACCACTACTATAGCATGCCTCCCTCCCTCTTACGAAGCTTGGTAAGGAGTCAGTGGCCATCAGAGTGCAAAGACCATGTATTGAGAACTGAGAGTAACACGGTGGTAGAAGGTAGCTCTCGAAAGATAGAAATAGAAAGTGACACTCTCACTTCAGGAGTATCTTCTGAGACTAAGTCCACACCTCGATATGGACAATTTTTGCTGGTGCCCCCTGACCATCAGGGAGGGTCTTTCTCTGAGGATGTCACCTTAAATTTGTCCTTTTTGCGCAGTCCTGCCAAGTGCAGGGACGATGCATTCAGAGATGAACTGCAAAGTAGCATTGTAGTGCAGCAAAACTTGCAGAGTGTCAGCCTCATTGGAAAAGAGCCAGAAGATTATCAATGGAGCCAGAGAGACTTTGTTATTCATTTGCCATCAGAAAAGACTAATGCCATAGATGCTGATCATCCTCTTGATGGCCAGCCATCACCGGGTATTGAAGAGAGCGCAACACCCTCCTGTGGTGACAGGGAAGAAACTGAAGGTGGTTATGTGAACTGGGGATTCTCTGAAGGTAATGAAAAAGGGGTTTTCAGCTCAGAGAAGAAACAAAAGAAGGCCCTGTGCATACATTCCACCTATAACAGTGACTGCAATTGTACAGGTAGTCCTCCCAGGCATGTTCAGATAAGACAATCAAAGTCCTTCTCCTACAACACTGACAGGTCACGTAACAGCAGCATCATCTCTCAGAACAAGCTAAAACGCAGCACCTCCTTCTGGATCAGCCCACTGTGGAGGGACTGGAGTTTCTGCAAGAGACACAGCTTACAGTCTCCTAAGAAAGAGAAAAGAGGGAAAACCTGCAAGGCCATAGGTGGTAATTATAAAACACTGCACCTGTACAGTATCTTTTACTGGGGAGCCCTAGACATTATAGAAATGTTTCCTTTGCACCCAAGAGGTACTAGCTGCAGTTGAGGGTAGTAGCCGAGAGTTCAGAGTCACTCCTTCACTCTCTCTGTGCTGAGTCTGACTGCTGTAGGAAATTTCTGAAGTGTGCCTGGTATCCCAGCTGCACCACACCTATGTGTCAGCCACTCTGATTCTCCCCATTTCATCGGATCCCTATGGCTGTGGCTACAGAGCCCGTTGACAGAGGGATTGTGGTTGCTCTGAAGATATCTCCTGCCTTGGGAATGCAATAGAAGAGTTGCAGGAGCCAAAATAAATTACAATATCCCTGAGAGATATATTAGTAGTATCACAGGTCAGATAGGTGCGTGGAGAGTGAAAAGGTATACATTTTTGTAGCCAGTTTAAAACCCTCCCTGTCCACTAACAAGTTTGCTTACCAACACCTAAAAGGTAGCAGATTCCGGTTCTAAGTATGAATAGTATGAGGTGATGGATAACATTTGTTGTTTTATATCTTGTGATGGTGCACATCTTTGCACTTAACTGCGTGAATATTAGCTTTGGGTGTTTTAAGTATTTCTCAGCTTGCTTTGGAGATCTGCCAGCTCTCAGTCTTATCAGATCTTCTCCTAGTAAACAAGAGCTCTGTAGCTTAATGGTATTTTTTGACTCTTTCCCACAGAGTCTTTACAATCCAATGAGCTACACCACAGTGAGGCAACAAAAGCAAAACAACATAACAGAGACGGAAAGTCCGGGAGAGGAAAGAAGAATCAGAAGACCCTTCAGGTGCCAGTATGTGCAGATGCAAGAGAATCACATATCCTGTGGATGTCTTCTTTATTCATTAAGAGCACTTCCACAGTGTGGCTTAGTTGAAGCTGTTTTCAATTAAAATGATACATGCAAATTGGGGTGCTTGTTTGTGTATCTGGCTTTGGTTTAATTTTCCTTTTGTTTGAGTGTGTGGGATTTCAGTTTGAATGTGTTGAAGTCTGAGGACTTTGCTAGATAATATACCAGGGGTGTTACTGATTTTACACAGAAAGGAATCAGTGCTTGCACTTTAGTTGACAGGAGGACTTGAGAGGCTTCATATGATCTAGAATAGACTGAAGGAGTGGTGAGCCACATCCAACCAGTGTGCAATTGTAAATAAACAAGCCAGGCCTCATAATGTTGGCTCCTGCCTACAAGAGTCCTGCAGTGTGTTTTCTGAATTCATAAAACATGAAGCACTTTGCAGACAGCATATTGATTGCATCAAAGTATTGGGCAACTTTCTTAATTGTATGTATATGTACATATATAAAAATCTATTTATAAAGTTATAAAGAGATTTCCAGTATCTTTGTCAGTTAGAAAGAGCTATCTCTGTTTAATGAGAGAAAGTTGAAGGACTGATTTGTTTACATAAGATGCTCAGGTCAGCAGTAGATCTTAGGCTTGAACTTTGAGACCTAGTACCTCTGAAGGTATTCTGAGGGAATTCAAACTTTGTTTTAAAAAGCTGTACCACTAGATCTTTCATCAGTAGTATTTACTAGACAAAACCAATGTGTCTTCTGCAACTTGTAATAAAAATAGGAAGATCTGTTTCTCAATTGGGAGTACAGTCATTGAGACTGCAGTGATGCTCTGAAAGGCCATGTCATAGGCTGTCAGAGGAACTGCAGAGGTGCTAGTCATCCTGTGAATCCAGTGTCTTTTTT
This sequence comes from Aegotheles bennettii, assembly GCA_013398125.1. Taxonomy (NCBI): domain Eukaryota; kingdom Metazoa; phylum Chordata; class Aves; order Caprimulgiformes; family Aegothelidae; genus Aegotheles; species Aegotheles bennettii. The sequence goes on along the minus strand of VZRW01013706.1, from coordinate 29,468 downwards.
TCTGTGTTTTGCCAAGGTGATTAGAGTGGATGATTGTCCCCAGAATACCCAAGTGAGCTCGGAGCCTGCAGAGATCAATGTCTGGGATGAGCAAGAGAAACACAGCAAGAACTGGCTCACTGTGTCTAATTTCAGTCAGCTAAGTATGTGATATTTTGCAGATGGTGAAATTCAGAACCAGTTTTAAAAAGAAGCAGTAAATAAAAATTCACAAATTCAAAGTGTCATCCACCACTTTCACTTCATGGCATAATTTTTACAGAATTAGAATTAGGTTGCAAGCACACACAACTTAGTTATTTGCTGTGTCAATGCAGAGGCAAAAGGAACATAGGCTGGATGGAAGATCAGTTAAATCTTTCCAGGAGTGATGCCTGTCTCATGTGGGACATAGCAGAGTTCTAATCCTCAGGAATAAGTGGGAATCAAGGAGGATGGTATCCTTGTCTTCTCTCCTGAGGTGTCTTCTAAAGTGGCATTCTGGCTAATTGCAAAAATAAACTCTCTCATGAATTTCTCAGGGCATTTACGCTCACAGTCAGTGCTGCGATACTGTATCTGCTGGCAGATCCGCTGCATGCATTATTCATTACTCATTGCTCAGAAACACATCCTCCAAAGGGAAGAAATTAATTCTGTATCGTCTCTGTTGGAATGAAAAAAGAATGGCATTCTTACTCTTCTTCTAGTAATTCTCCACCTCTTTCATTCTCATAAATCCTTTGCATAGTTCATCTTATCTTTCAGCTTTGCTGTGACGCGGCTCACTGGCTTCATTCTGCGAGCTGCTGAGAGAAGCACCAGGGAATGCTGTGACTCAGCACAGCATGTTCTGAGAAGGGCTGCACTCCTCTGAAATCTGCTGACAGAGAATGGAAACAGTCTGGTTTAACTCAGTGAAATTCTGTTATTGCTTTTATAGCCCATTACATGATTGCTGGGGCAATATGGTATATGGGTGTTTATTTTATAGCACTTCATAGGAGTTTAGTTTGTAACAGTAGAGCTGTTTATTTACACTCTGGAAATAGCTGACACCTGCTCTTTTGGCTAGGTTTGGAACGTCGCAATTACATGCACCAGAAAATGAAAAATCAAGATATTGGTAGACACACCATACCATTCTGTGATTATCTGAGGCATTCTCGAGAGGTAAGACCTAAGATTACACATCCTAGTCCATAGTTTTGTCTGGGATAAGCCCAGCATAGCTCTACTGATGTCCATGGACTTGCCACTATAGGTTCTTTGTCATTAAATACATTCATCCATGTTTACAAATATGTAAAGGGTGAGTGTCAGGATGATGGAGCCAAGCTTTTGTCAGTAATGACTAATGATAGGACAAGGGGCAATGGTTTTAAACTGGAGCATAGGAGGTTCCATGTAAATATCAGGAAAAACTTTTTCACTGTGAGAGTGACAGAGCACTGGAACAGGCTGCCCAGAGAGGTTGTGGAGTCTCCTTCACTGGAGACATTCAAAACCTGCCTGGATGCGTTCCTGTGTGATGTACTCTAGGTGACCCTGCTCTGGCAGGGGGGGTGGACTAGATGATCTTTCGAGGTCCCTTCCAACCCCTTAGATTCTGTGATTCTGTGTGATTAAATACGTCTTGAGAGATGAGGAACTTTGTTGTTTGCTGGCACAGCACGTATGTGTGAGTAAATGGATAATTTAGCAGATATTAACACTCTAGTAAGGTTATTGAAGTAGGATATTAAATTGTTAAATCACAAAATGGTTCTGAGTATGAATAGGTTAGTCACAAATGATCCCTGTGTTGATGTTTCATTAGACAATGAGTGTTTATGAGGTGCATAGCTCTTAATCTATCACACAGAGATAGTTATTTCTTGCACAGGGGGAATTAAATATTGATGATAATTGCAGAGCTTATATTTTTTAACCACTGGCTTACAAACACCATATCTTGTTATTTATCAGAATTAATCTGCAGCTCCATAATGTAAAGGATCCTCTACATATGTAGCTCAACACAGGCTCATGGTCTTTGATGGAGCTAGACCAATTTATATTTCCTGAAGACTGGGGACAGGAATCTGGATTATAGAAACTTCTATCTGTATTTAAACAGTGTAGCTAGTTGACCAAAATATATCTTTCACTACATTGCATAGGGATATCTCAGGTATGAAAGGAAATTAAGAAAGAATAAATTAAGAAAAGGAACTGTGAACTAATCCTCTTCCCTTTTTCAACAGCACTATTCCTTGCCTGTTTTACTTATAGCACTTTTGATTATTCAAATCATGGTCTTTAAAAGCCTAGCTTGTTTTTCACTGTAAATAAAAATGAACCAGATAGTTTCAGATCTGCTGTTCAGGGTGCTGTAGAATTTGAAACCCAAACACCAGGGAAGTGAGCTTGAATCTAAATTTTATAAATGGCAGTTTTTTGTGTGAAAGAGTGGAGAGGGAGACTGAAATAGAAATAAATTTACTGATTTTATATTCTGTAAAACCTGACTTTAGATTCTAAATTAATAAATCTTTGAAATGTGGAACACCGGGTCAGACAAGCGAAATAAAGGTACAGTCAGGGAAACTGTGTGAAGGGGCCATGTAATCTTGCACTTCAAAACTCACATTAGGATGTCTTGGGTAAAACTCAAGGGTGGGATTTTTAAAATTCTCAAAAAATTCCACTGATTACAGCAGGATTGGAGACAGGCTACATCTAGTCACTTCCGAACACCAACTTCAAATTATTTGTTCTTTCAAGATACAGCCTCCAATATCCACTGAGTTGCTATGCCTCTTCTTAAATCCTGTCTGGGTTATTAGGTTTTATATATATTGCTGAGACATAACAGAATTGCTACATCCAACTGTTCCACTTGGAGTATGATATATTTTTAAGAAATGTCCCTAAAGTGGTTCTTCTAAGGTTTTACCCATTGAACACCAGTGGTTCAGAAATACCTCCTGATGGGTGTCAGAGAGCAAAGCAAGGGTGTGTATAGCAAGGTTTTGGTTTTGTTAAAGATTTTTTCTTCCACAAAACAAGCTACAAGGTGAAAATATGAGTGAAATAAAAAGAAAAAGTGAGTTAAGTTTCAGATAATATTCACAGCTGTATTTTAGTTAATTTATCTTTAAACTGTTGTCTTTGAACTTTTTTGGGGGACTCTATGAGGATTGAAAACTTCCTGACTACTAATCAGAAGAATAATCCCATTTCTGATTAGCACATTAGGAGGACCTGGCTGGCCCAATTTTCCCTGGAACTTTTAAAGACTATTTGAGTACTTCTTTAGATATAAAACCTTGAAAATGCATGATATAAATGTCACTGGAACACTGCTTAGTCTGTTATCTTCTGTTACTGAGGTTTAGAGTGTGTATCATTTTCAACAACTGCAAAGCCTATCCCTAAATTGGAATTTTCCAATATGAAGAGACTTCTTTAAGACTGCTCATAATAGAAAACCTTTAACACACTTTTGTGAGTGCAGGTGGGTACCTGCGTATTATTCAAATGTATGGAGAGAGCGTGGAAAACTGTAGTGTGAGCAAATTAGTTCCATTTTAGTACAGGTATGGCAATGCTGTGATTTGCCTGCCTGTCAGAATAATTATTCATGCTAATAATAAGCATAACAACAAGTGTTTTCAGGATCGCACCTTTTTGAGTTTCACAGTCTGTATATGACAGAGACGTACAGGTTTTACCAGTAAAATTATCTCTCTTCTTCACAGGATTTGAGTAATAGCATATTTGGAACCACCAAGAAAAGTAATCTGAACAGGAACTCCTTGTATGTATTATTACCGTATTAAGATATTCATCACATGCTTTTAGGAAGAGACTCCTATACTTTCTGCAGGTGTCCACTTCAGTTCTGCAATATACTTACGATAAGAAATTTATGTGAAAGGAAGAGTTAAGCAATTCAGTCTGTTTAAGTTTCCTTAAATGAAGCCTTATTAATGGAGATAAAGGAGATCTATTCAAACAAAGTGTATAAATTTAGGTGGAATAGACACCCCTTTTTATTTTAACAATAATCCAATTTTCTAATTCAATCACTACAATCACTATAGTATCTTTAACTAGCCATTATTCCAATCCAGTGAGCATGAAAAGTTACATTTGCTTTTACTGTGTAAATTGCATGTTTCCTTTTTTGATAATTAAAATGCTAGCAGATCCTGAAAGCTTCTCTCATTCTCTGATTAATATTTTTTGTACTGAGTCTGCACATTTACACAATATTTAGCTTGGTTTTCTTAATGAGTTTTCAGTAGTTATTCAGCTTTGATTATCTTAGTGAAAGTGTTCTGATTTCAAAAGTGTTTTCAATTTTATTGGGTTTTTAAATTTTTTTTCCAGCTTGATTTATCATTATCTTAATATTGGAGGTATTTTTCCATATGCAGTGCTGTCTCTCTGTTCCTTTTTCTTTACTTTCTTATTTTTGTCCATTCCTTTTATATCTCTCTTACTTAGTAACACTGTGTTTTTAAAAAATTAAAGACATTAGAAAGCTGTCAAATCTGGTGTGATTTCACCATGGGAAGAGTAAAAAGATGCTGTGTTTTTTACCCACCCTGTGGTTGTTATTTTTTTATTATTTTTTTTTTTTTACTCAGTCATCTATAGGCAGTAGACAAACTGCATATTTACCAGCGGTACTTACGGGGTGTTGAGTGGCCTGATTCTGTCACTTAGTCTGTTGTCTTCAGTGGGATCTCTCTGGTCTGTGAGGTGAATCATACCCACTCTCTTCTGTAACAAAAACTGCTTTAATGTCGATGCTGGTGCTGTAGTTTCTCTGCAGCTTTGCTGATCCAAAGGACCATCAGTTTAAAAAGTCTGGTTTTGTGCAAGCAATAGTAATGACGTATGTAGCTCTGAATACATGTCAACATTGGTTAAGGAATGAACAATTGTGTATGTGATTGAAGTGGTCTTTAACTGATATTGTTATTGCAGTGTAAATGTATGAACAGCGGTGCACAATTGTAAAAGCAGCTCAACACAAAGCACAGAAAGAAACATGCAGGAAATGTGTCTATTCTTTAGTAACTGAAGATTGTTGGCTGATTGTTGTAATGAACAAAGTTGCACTGAGCATTATTTTGTTTTACAATTGCTGATCAAACCTTTCTGAATTTTCATTCATGTAGATGATGTATCTTTATATGTACCAGTGTTAGCTTAATGACAGAAATTTTGAATTATCAAATGTTTCCTTTTCAAACAGGTTAAGAACTTCAGAAGAAACTGACAGTAAGTTTTTGGTTTCTTGTCACTCATTTTAATTCCTCTCTGCAAATCTCACTTTTACTACAAAATCCAAAAGAAAGTTAATTTACTATTAAATTGGAGGGTTACAAGAGGGTTACAAGAAAATGTTCAGCTATTGTTTCATATGTTGGTTGCTAATTTGTAGTTTAAAGTGAAAGATTTTTTTATGAGAACATGTTTTTCTCATGATAACTGCAAAATCCTAAAAGAAAATCTTTTTTTACTCTGGTCTGCCAAGTAGTGTTGTCCTTTTCAGTAGGGAGAAACTCTTTTAAGATCGTGGTGCTGTTTTCATCCCTGGCAGTATAAAAGACTTCCTGAGTTAAAGCCGGGTGTATACCTGAGGCTATATTACATTGATGACTGAGATCTGCCAACATACTGTATATTATGACATAGTTAAAGCTTACTAGTAATTCTCCTCTTTAAAATGCTGAGACAGTAATTCTGATTAGTCTGTTTCACGACGAACTCTGGAATAGAAGGAACTGAAAAATCATGCATTTATTTCTTCTATAATAATTAACATAATGATCCTTTAAACATTATTTCAGATATCTTTGCCTGCTTGAAAACATCTCAAGATCTGCATCATCACTACTCGGGTAAGCAGGAGGCACCGAAATGATAGCAGAGTAATTTAACAAATTAAAAAGAACATTAGTTCTTCCCTTGTCATCCTCTGTGATTTTCACTTTGAAGAGTTGCACAACTGCCTACTGCTAAGAAGCTTCTGAATTAATTCATGCCTAACACTCCAGTGAGGAAAAGATGAATTATTTTCTTGCTGCTAATTGCTCCAATCTGGGTATTTCTGGCAAATCCAGAGCAGAATGTAGATAATCACTCTCAAAATATCAGTGGAAACAATGAATAGAGCTCTGATTCCTGGGGGGGGGGGACGGGGACGGACAGACACACCAGAAGAGGCACTCGTTTGTTTATAGCTGTCACTTCCCCTCACACCTCTCACATCCTCCTTTGTACTTTCTGGAATTGTTTTCTTCAGTTAATTGGTCCTGTACCACTTAATCTGTGTTTATATACCTGTGAACTCCTGGAAATCTGGCAGGGAATAAATCATTTGGATGCTAATTGCCTGCAGTCCTGTCTTTTCCTGAACTGAGTATACACAGATTTTCCCACAAGGCTTGGATTTCAGTTTTTCCCAGAGGAGAACTCTGGAGAGCTTGCCAGTAGATGTCTCTGTTGCCTACAGGATTTGGCCTCCTTTAGTGGGAAGCTGAGGGTAAACCAGAAGCGTTAGCAGCCTCCTGAAGTTCAAAAAACTACACAGATTTCACTGGGAATAACACCTGATTTGTAATCAGTGCACAGGAGTAATTTCTCTGAAATTACTGGTCGTGGCACTATTGCAGTGATTAATTTGGCTCTTATCAGGCATGCTATATGAGATTAGGTAGGACTTTTTAGCACAAATGAAAGTGGTTTCCATTATGAGTTGACAAATGTCTCAAGGGGTTTCCAGTGTAGGTTTTCTTTCCTCAGGAAGATTGGGATAGAATTTAGCCATCTAAGCCCAAAAGTTTGATTCTAAAATTCTACGCCATATACCATATTTTTGCTATCACATTGTGAAGGCAAATACAGTTCTGCCTCTCTGCACACCCAAACGAACTTGAGTTTTGACCCAGTTTCAGCAGCTGGTGCAAGTCCACTTCACATTGCTTCTGGAGTCTCTGGAGTGAGTTTTGACAGGGTCTGACAGATAGCACAAGTCTGGCACTTCCTCTATTCATATCCTTGTCCCTGCTATCCACTAATTTATTGACTAGAAACGTTCCTAGTGAGGCATCAAGGGAGGACCAATGCCTGTTACATTCAAAATATGTAAACAAGCCTTGAACTGGAGTCTGAAATGCAGATCTTCTCAAACAAGGACTATAATTCATGGGCTGGCATGTCGTGGGTCTCCTTTGCTCTCTCCTTCTGGGCTGAATAATCTCTGACTAAATTCTGCTCAGAGAAGTAAACTTAAAAAGAGGGATGGTGTCCAAGCTCAAGAATAATCTTCCATCAGGGCTTTTTGGTGGCTCTGCAGAGAAACACAGCTCTACTGTGGTTCACTCTCTGCTTTGGACAGTAGTTTTGTTTCTAGCCATTGGATAGGGAAATTAGGCAGTCAGCACTGTAAGCATCTAAATTTTCTCCTTGTTCTAGTCTTATTCTCTTTATGGCTTACTTCACACCTCTCTCCCCCTTACTGGTAACTGAGTCATTGTGAGGACAAATCTGTAAATATTTAGTTGATGCTTTGAAGTTTTGAAGGTGTTTGCCAGAGAAATAAGCTGCTAATTAGGGAGCTGTAATAATGTTACTGATGTTGTTTGGCAAGGAGCCCAGATGAAGAAACAATGCTCAGTGTAGGCCAATCTTGGATTTTCCTGCGATGCCTTGCTAAGCCCCCTGGTGCTTCTGAGCCTGACAGAAACAGGCAGTGAGGGCAGCTGGGGCCAGTGCATCTCATTGGCAGAGTGTGGATATTGCTGTGCTGCAACTGGCAAGAAGAGGAAGTAGCAGCAGCCCTTGGTGGAAAGGGAAGGATGAAGAGTTAGCAGAAGCAGTCCTTCTGGACAGGGTGCAAGGGGCTTATCCCAGAGACCCTTTTTCCTTGGAGGAAGGGAGTCAGTGATTGGAGGAAAGAATGGCAGCTGATGCTTGTAAGATACTATGGACATGCAAAGGGTAGTTGCTAGCTGGGTAGAATAGTGATCAGATCTGACACAGGATCGCACTACAGCCTCCTTGGCTTTGTACACTACAGTAAAGCTCTGCCAGATGTTTTTGAAACTAAGCCAGCTTGTTTATTCAGTATAGTAGTGAAATCTATGTTGTTTGCAGCTGTTGAAAGAAACAACTTAATGAGACTTGCTCAGACCATACCATTTACACCGGTCCAGCTCTTCGGTGAGTACCAACTTCCTGGTTATGTTTTTTGCTTTATAATCAGTGCTTTATCTTTTTAAAGACTGTATTTGAGAAATTCTCTTGCATTAATTTTAGCAATTCTTTTCTTAAAGAGATGAACCAGTACAGAATTGTAGCCATGCAGTAATTTAGGGACTTTTGGAGGTCATATGGTCCAACTCACTTTGCAGCCAATTTAGATCACATTGCTGAGGGACTGCTCAATTGCATTTTGAATGTGTCATAAATGGAGAGTCTTCAACTTTGCTGGACAACCTCTTCCAGTGTTTGACCGACTTTATTGTGAATCTAGTATTTTTCCCAGTATTTTCTAGAATTTACTGTGCTGTAGGTTTTGTCTGTTGGCAGTCATGCGCTTACTGTCAACCTCAGAGATAAGTCTAACTCCGTCTTCTCTGTAACTATCATTAGGATAGCTGAACACAGCAAAAAGATTCCCCTCAACCTTAATTCCCGCATTCTCTCTCTGTTTCTCTCTCTCTCTCTCACACACACACATACATGTAGATGTATGTACAGGATATCCCATCAAGAAGAAAACCAGATATTGGTTGAAAGAGCACTACTGTACCTGGTACAGAAGACTTGTAGTGTACCAAGGAAAAAAGAGCAGTGCTGTAACTGAAGAGTGGTAGATAATAATACATAAATAATTTGGAAGAGTTCTGAAATTAGTGGGTAGTATTGGCTTACAGGTCTGACTCTAGACACTTGAGATCTAGGTGCTTTCTTTTCAATGGGTAGAATATTTTGTCTCACAGAAACGAATTGCTGATACTTGCAGCATCATAGGATTTGTTGGGACCAGTTTGCTGCAGATAATTAATATGACTATGAGCATATTGAACATTCTAATCTTTGAAGCTCCCAGGAGACATCTTTCTAGGTATTAAATTGTCAAAAAATAATAAAATGAAGAATTAATGTAAGATTTAAAAATGTGTCTAGTTATATTATCTTTATTCTAGTGCCTGTCTTTTATGTAAGACACTGTTCCAGTGCTTTATTTGGAATTAAAATGTGTGCAAATTGTGGTGTTGGGCAGCATCTACATTTGTGCTAACTGATTAAGGTAATTTCAGAAGTGGGGAGGAAGTCTACTCATCTGAATCCAGTTTGTCACCTCATCATACTTGCCAGTGAGAACCTGTTTCTTATGAATTAGCGTTGCAAATACTGTGAATTGCAAGAAGGGAAGCCAAGTTTAAAAAATCAGTCCACTTTTCTATTAGTTTACAAATTATGGCAACAGAAAGGTGTCTCACTTATGCTGCAAGAGAGGAATACTATCACAACTATATAGGGAAACAGTGTGGCTGAGCTGAAGCTCAACAGGTTTCTTCTGCTTTCAGAAAAAAATTATTAGCAGGAGCAGAACGTCTGAAATTTTGTGCAGTACAAATAACATTGGAATTTTTAAGAAAAAGGCAAATCTTACTTTAAAACACCAAAACTGTAAACTTCCTGTTAATTTGCTTTATCTTGTTCTCTTAGAATTCCTTTCTCCAAGGAAAGTCATATCCTTTTCAATCTAATTTCCCTGGCTTGTCATGGCCAAGTCACCACTTTTAAAACAACCCAGCTGTCTGTCTGTCCTTTAATTTTGTAGACAATAACTATTACAAGCTGTGTGTGTTTGTTTGCCATGTTTGTTTATTTTTTTTTGTTAAGCACAATTACATGCAAATACCGTGAGTGTTCCATGGATCTTGATTAACTCAAAACAAGTCTTACTAAAAATTCTCCTTACACATAAATACATAAACAGAGGGAGCCACACTTAAGGATATTTAAAGTTCATACACTGGAGTTAAAATGGTAACCATTTAAAAAAAAGGAAATTTTAAAGCTCAACCATCTTTAAGTACTTAAAAAGCTGTGGAAAATTAGATTGATTTATATAGACCAGAACATCAATGAGCTTTGTCTGTGTGGAAGTGTGCAAGAGGCCTTAAATTCATCTTTGTTTAGAGGCTTCATACAAGGTCTTTGGGCTACTTATGTTATCACAGTAGATCTTAAGTGGAATGTATGTAGTAAGTAGTATAAATTTAGGTTGGTGAAGTTTTCACACAGATGATAATGATAGTATCAGAGTAATGATAAAAATAGCTCTTTTTTTTCAAAGTGAGGCTTACAAATATGTGTAAAGTGGTATGTTATTTTTAGATACCAAATGAAAATGCAGTTTGATCCCTTTTCTGCCATGTGTGAATTCTGCTAACAAAACTTCACTTTATTTAAGCTGGAGAGGAAGTGACAGTCTATCGACTAGAGGAAAGTTCACCTATGAACCTTGATAAAAGCATGTCTTCCTGGTCACAGCGTGGTATGGCTGCAATGATCCAAGTCCTGTCACGAGAGGAGATGGATGGGGGTCTGCGGAGGGCCATGAAGGTCATTTGTACTTGGTCTGAGAATGATGTATTAAAACTGGGACAAGTATTTATTGTGAAGTCTTTTCTGCCAGAGGTGGTTCAGACTTGGCAAAAGATCTTTCATGATGGCACAGTGTTACATCTCTGCCTGAGGGTGAGTTCAGACCTGAAGGCACACTGACTATTCTAGCCCGATGTACCTTAAATGTTATACTTCTTACATGTGACTGTCTTCAGCATGGTAGACATGTGGTTTGATGTTATCTTTTGGAAAGGAAAAAGGTTTTGAGGAAGGTATATCTCTGATTTGTAAGCAATATACAATCAGGTGTTTGGTATTTTGTTTGTTCTGATAAATTCATGGCACCTTTCTTCATGAAAACAAAAGTAATGTTTATAACATTATTTTCTTCAGGAGATTCAACAACAAAGAGCTGCCCAGAAGTTAATCTATACCTTCAATCAAGTGAAGCCTCATACTATTCCCTATACTCCAAGGTAAAAGTACTAGGTGCCAAAGATTTCCCTTCTCAGCTGTGCCCCAGATCCAGTGCAGCCTTATTTTCCATAGTGGGTTGAAATAGCTGCTGCTTAGTCAGTCTGATGATAGTTAATCAACTTTTTAAGAGGAAAGGTAGACAGCTTTGAATTTTACCTATATGTGATGGCAAAATAAACTGCTTCATAATGCTGTTCCCTAGACTCCAGCAAGAATTGCCTTTTATAAAATTAACATAAGACAATTTGATGTAGCTCATTTATAGTGGACTGGGGCAAATCAGATTATGTTGTTTGTCCATAAACTGTACTTTCTGATCAAGTGCTTTGTTTTGAGAGCTATCAGACTGAGAAAGCCTTTGTGCTGTCTATGATTTGGTACCTCCTGGTATTCAAAATGCTCCAGCTGGGAAAGATGTGTCCTTCTTTTTGGTATATTCGCTTTGCATCATGCTGTGTGCTGGTTGTAAGGATGTTCATTACCCTACCAGGCTCTGATAGACAGCATTTGTAACCACAGGTTCCTGGAAGTTTTCCTCATCTACTGCCATTCAGCGAACCAGTGGCTGACCATTGAGAAATACATGACTGGCGAGTTTCGGAAATACAACAACAACAACGGAGACGAGATTACTCCCAGCAGCTTGCTGGAAGAGCTGATGCTGGCCTTCTCTCACTGGACCTATGTGTACACCCGTGGGGAGCTCCTTGTCCTGGATTTGCAAGGTGACTGCTAGCATGAGATCACTGTTTGAAACCCAATGAAAAGCAATTATCTGAAAAGAGAAATTAATACTGAGGAATGGACCAAATTCTGTTCTCATTTACATACTGTCAAAGCTCAAGAAACCCCTGGATGTCTGTTCTGTGGCACTGATAAATGAGTATTCACAGAAACACTCAGGATTAATGTAGGTGTAATGGGAAAATAATTTGACTTCAAATACATCTAGGCTGAATAAGCAGAAGAGCAGGTAAATAGCTCCAAAAACACACTCCACAATTTAGGTATTTTTATTTTTATTAAGATACATAAATAATACAGACATTCAAGCATACCTATGCATTTATGCACATTTAATGTATATCTGTCAGAAGAGTGTGAACTGCTATCTATATTTTTTTATTTTTCATATTAATAAATCTGTAAGGAGTTTACATAAGCTGCAAGCCTGAATGCTATTCACAAAGTCTGGTGACTCCTTCAAAGAGCATGTGATCACTTTACTGTGCATGTGTAAGTGGGAACATGGCATATTTTAAAGAGATAAAACAGTTGACAATGTTCAGAAGATGAACAGCACCCATCAAACAGTATAAACACTATTGTTTGTCATTTCTGTCAAGGGAAATGTGTATGGGTAGACAGAGACTTAACATATTTACATTTTACAGCATCCAGAAGCTGTGAATTACAAAAAGACATGCTTATTATGCAAAATAAACTATAATTCCATCAGTGCCTTCATTTGGTTTTAGCTGAACATGAAAAAAAATACAGAAAGAGTAAGTGTGTCTTCACCATCACCTACTAGAATTTGTCTGAAGTTTGCTTGGGTTTATTATACAACTCTCGACAGTTCCAGATCAACTGTGTTGGCTCAAATGTGGAGAATTTAAACATCTATGTAAATCTCATCAAGACTGGGGCTTCAGTTTCCATCTCAAACAAACTGAAATCTGCTCTAGTTTTGGCATCATGTTTATCTTGCAGCTCTCTAATCTGTTGTCTCAGAACTAAGTGCAAAGGTGGCTCCCCTTGGAGTTCTAATAAGATTAATCTCTATTACCATTTATTATATAATACCAGGGCCATCTCCACATACTTATACATCACATCTTGTCTAATTTACATCAACTGAAATGGCCTCCATTAAAGAGTATTGCAGCTTGGGGGTATTTCAATTATAATATGCTATTTCCATAGTCTTTACTGGTGATTATTGCAGATTATAAACTTAACATCAGTGGCCTATTGAAATAAACATAATTGCATATCACACGATCGTAGATTTTTTTCAGTAGTGTAAAAGCATAATGATTCCCTCAGATATAAGGAAAGAACTTTTTGGTAAAGTGGTAGTATGTCAACAGTTTGGGGAAAACTGCAACATAGACATCAGCATTCAGGTATCATAATGAAATTATTTACCTAATACATTTCCATGGACACATAGAAGAAAAAAAAGAATAACAGACCCAAGCATTTCCAAATAAATAAGTTGTGGCTTGTTGTGTTTGTTACCTTGAAGCAAATGTGTATCTGAGAGTACATCTATTGATATCAGTAAGATCCATATCTGATTAATATTTTTACTCCAACTTAAATAGCAGTCTTACGGTTGGTCACATTTTACTTAGTTGAGATTCAGCATAATTTTTAGTGTATTTGCATAAGCTTTTCATCTACATATAAATAAACCTCAAAGCAGCTGAAGTCACATCTGTAAGAAGAGCTCTGTATGTTAGCCAAAACTTAACAGATACTTATAGCATTTTCTTTTTAACTCACAACCACTTCAACTATGACACTGTATGATCTACAAAGAAAATTGCTAATTACATTTTTGGTAAGTGCCAGATTATGAAATCATGACTAGCTTCCTTTGTAACACACACTGTTGATTTTGTTATAGGTGTTGGGGAAAACCTTACTGATCCATCTGTGATTAAACCTGAAGACAAAAAGTAGGTTTCTTTCTGATGAAATTGCCATTAATTTCAGAAGTTCTGCCAACAGTCTGTATATTCAGGGTGCTTTTTATGTTTTTGTGTGAGAGATTTAATTATTTTTTGTGTGGTCGTTGGGTTAAATGAAGGTATGATGGTAATGGAGAGACTGTGTCCTTCACTGTGCTTTGGAGGACTGTGGACTTGGGGAACTGTAAGTATCCCAGCTCCCAGCATGTGGTGAGCAGTGTATTAAAGGCAGGGAGAATCTGTGTTATGGTGCTGGGAGCACAGATTTCCAGGGCTAGGCAGGGAGAGGAGGAGTGTGAGACAGAAGACCACATAAGTCTATTCACAAATTTGCATGGAAGGAGGTAATCAGAAACTGAAATGTGGCAGTCCAGTTTCTCCTGGTGGGGAAAAACAGTGCCCTGGTGGGGCACTGTTTCATGGAGTATGGCTGATGAGGAGAAGGCTTTTAGATTTCCGATCTTTCTAGTAGGTCCTAGCGCTGCTTTTAAGCATACTACACATTATGATTTCAGAGCTGTATTAAATCATGTGTGGAAAGTTACAAAAACTAGAGAGGCTGCACAGAAGTAGCATCAAATTACATCAAATACATCAAAATACATCAAATTCCAGAACCAGAACCATGGCCATTCTCCCATACTGTGACCTTGCCCCTTGGTGTTTGCTGTAGCAAGAGGAGAAGCAGTGATGGTGATAGTTGCTGTCCTGCAGGGTCCTTTTCTCTGGAAAGTTGGTCCGGCTGTGCCCTGGCATATGCCCTCTACTGTGTTGTGCTCAGCCTGGTTCCCTCTTGCTCAGCTTGTGTTGTCTGATTGAAGGGGTGTCTTCTGTTTGGAAGGGAGATATAAATATGAATAGTATGATTTAATATAAAGTGCAGTTAACTGTAGAAATATCAGATGACTTGCCTAGAACTCAGAACAAGTTAATTTTGGCAGTGGGTTCTTCGTTCTGGGACCATTATTAACATTTCATTAATAAGATTAGTAATAAATGACTGTTTTAATGTTGTATGAATGTTTAATTATGAATGTAGGTGTATTTGCCATATAATATTTATTTTGGAAGCAACATCAAAAGTATGCTGAGCACCTCACATTGACAAAGTCTTTGCCCTAAATAGGTCATAAGACTGTGACAAAAGCACAAGGACAACTTAGGATACAGAGGCAGAGAGGGTCCAGCATGTAATTGGTCACTAGATTTTAGCAAACATTTTTAAGGTATTGCTACAGATGCATAAAAGCGGTAGCGTAAACTGTAATAGTTGTTAACTCAAGAGTGTGGCCAGTCATTGACCACAGTACTTCACATGGCAACTCAGCTTATTGTCTTTAAAATAGAAATAATATTTATCTACATTATCTTGAAGCTTGTGTTTATTAGTGTTCTTCTGGATTATTTTTGTCATTAAATAATTTTGTCACACTTGCTACAATTTGATCACGCAGATCTTACATTCAGAACTTTTTGTTGGCTTTTTTTTTTTTATCATCTGCAAAACAGCCAAGTCCTAGTTAAAGAGCAAGTGTTGATTAATTAATCAAAACCAGCTTGATCTTCTTAAGTTCAGGGAATTCTTCAGAACAGCAAGTTGTGAAACTGTATTGTTTTGATTCAGGGATCTAAAGAAATAAGGCAGTGAAACTGTGGATGGATTCTGCAAACAGTTATTAGATACCCAATTTTAAGAAACATTTTCTAAAATAGTAATAACAATAACAATGGAAAAACACTGTCTTTAACCTTCATTTGCTCACAAGAGGAACATTTCTGGCAGTAGCAAGATCTGTTTCAAGTTTTTGTTTATAGTTAAGACACTTAATCAAAATCTGTGCGCTGGCTTGAAAATTTCTTTGAGCTCATGTTCTCTTAGGAGCCTGGGAGAAAATAGATGGCATCTGACTGACAGAGTTGATCCAAATTTAACACTACTTGTAGTTACATTATTTATGTTTTGCTTCTTTAATTCCATTGATTTAGTGGCATATGTTGTTATCTTTTAATGAGTCTTTTCTTTCATGCATCCTGGATGTGAAATGGCCTTTGTAATGGCAAAATGTGACCTCTAGCTCTGTGGTAATGTGTTGTGTCTTGGTACCATATCAAGACAAAAATAACAGATCTGTTTGGAAAATATGCCGGATACTGTGACAACTCAAACAGATCCTGAGCTGATGTAAATCGGTGTAAGTTCATGGATATTTAACTTTGTTGAAGATCTGGCTGTGTACACTACAAAGGATGTTTGATGTGATATGGGCATAATGTTCACAAAAAGATTTCCTTTAAAAGTAGAAGTAATTGAGGCACAGCAGCACAGTGAAGTCTCTGCAGACTCTCACACCACCCAAACGTTGGAAAGAGTTGCCACACACAGTACTCTGGTTGCTTTTTTTTAGCATGCATTATTTGCCAAACCCACAATAAAGTTCACACTAGTAAAGCTTTCACAGACACTAGGTGCAGAGTGTCTGTAGAGGAGATTCAGAGGTGAGGAAAGTAGAGGGCTCAATTTCAAACTGGCAAAACTGATGCATTAGACCTACTGAGAGAGGTGCAAAAAAGGGCTTTGGCAGTCAAAAATCTCATTGCAAACATAGAATCATAGAGTCATAGAATGTTTTGGGTTGGTAGGGAATTTAAAGATCATCCAGTTCCAACCCCCCTGCCATGGGCAGGGACACCTCCCACTAGACTGGGTTGCTCAAAGCCCTATCAAACCTGGCCTTGAACACTGCCAGGGCATCCACAAGCTTCCTGGGTAACCTGTGCCACTGTCTCACCACCTGCACAATAAAGAACTTCTTCCTTCTGTCTTCTTCACTTATTCACTTCTTCTTTCTATCACTACATGTACTCTTCAGATTTCCTGTAGGCCCCTTCAGGTACAGGAAGGCTGCTTTAAAGTCTCCCTGGAGCCTTCTCTTCTCCAGGCTGAACAACTCTCTCAGCCTGTCCTCAAGGGGGAGATGCAAGTGTTCATCTTTGTGGTCCTCCTCTGGACTCGCTTGAGCAGCTCCATATACTTCTTATGTCGGGGGACCCAGACCTGGATACAANTCTGGATGGCATCCCTTCCCTCCAGCATTTCAACCAGACCACACAGCTTGGTGTTGTCAGCAAACTTGTTGAGAGTGTGCCAAATCCCATTGTCTATGTCACCAAAAAGATGTTGAAGAGAACTAGTCCCAGTACCGATTCCTGAGGAACACCACTTGTCACCATTTTCCATTTGGCATCAAGCCATTGACTGCAACTCTTTGAGGGCAACCATCCAACCAATTCCTTATCCACTAAGTGGTCCATCCACCAAATCCATGACTCTTTAACTTAGAGACAAGGATGTCATGCAGGATGTTATCAAATGCTTTGCGCAGGTCCAGATAGATGACATCAGTTGGTCTTCCCTTACCCACCAGCTGTGAAACACCTTCATAGAAGGCCATCAAATTTGTCAGGCATGATTTGCCTCTGGTGAAGCTGTGTTGGTTGTGACCAATCACCTCCTTGTTTTCTGTGTGCCTTAGCATAGTTTCCAGGAGGATCTGCTCCATGATCTTACCAGGCACAGAGGTGAGACTGACTGGCCTGTAGTTCCTTGGCTCTTCTTTTTTTCCTTTTTAAAAAATGGACGTCATGTTTCTCCTCTTCCAACCAGTGGGAACTTCACTGGACCACTACGACTTCTCAGATACGATGGATAGTGGCTTAGTAACTTCATCTGCCAGTTTCCTCAGGACCTGAGGGTGTATCTCATCAGGTCCCATGGACTTGTGCACATTTAGGTTCCTTAGACGGTCTCCAACCAGATCTTCCCCTACCGTGGGTGGTTCTTCATTCTCCCAGTTCCCAGCTTTGCCTTCTGTGACTTGGGCAGTGTGGCTTGAGCACTTGCTGGAAAAGACCAAGGCAAAAAAATAATTGAGAACCTCAGCCTTCTCCACATCCTGGGTAACCAAATCTCTTGTTTCAGTCTGGAGAGGGGCCACATTTTCCCTGGTCTTCCTTTGGTCACTGACATGCTTATAGAAGCTCTTCCTGGCCAGATGTCCCTGGCCAGATTTCATTCTATCAGGGCTTTAGCTTTTGTGATCTGATCTCTGGTTGATTAGACAATTTCTCTATATTCCTTCCAGGCTACCTGTCCTTGCTTCCACCCTCTGCAGCCCTCATTTTTGTGTTTGAGGTTGTCCAGGAGCTCCTTGTTCATCCATGCAGGCCTCCTGGCACTTTTGCCTGACTTCCTCTTGTTTGGGATGCAGCATTCCATAGCTTGGAGAAGGATATCGTTGAATATTAACTGATTTTCTTGGGCCTCTTTTCCCAAAAATGTGAAAATGAGGAGTCAGAGGTATTAAGTTTCTTATTCTCCCTTTTGAAAGTTCTCAAGCAGATAATCATGATTGGGCACAGGGTGTAAAAAGAAGTGGAGACTATGTTCTCTGAAATACTCATTAGGATGTCTTTTGAAGAACAAATCTATTGAATATTTACCAAGCTGTGTACTTCCAGCCAAAAATTTACAATTAGATTGCTGCCGTTGACAAAACATCTGCATGAACGGAACCTCTACTGTAGAGAACTGCGTAACTGAAATAGGTGACTGGAAGCTGAATCTACAAAAACATACTGAATAAATGACTTGTATACCTCTCTGGAAAGGTGCTACATTTCATGAAGCCCCCAGGAGTCCTTTACCTTTCATCAGTATAAGTGATGTGTAAGTGTCTTATTGTCTGCTTTGAGCATTTGTAGTTCTGCAATACAAGGAACCCTCTTTGCATCAGCAGTCTGTATTACTTGCCTGCCAGCCATGACCAGTCTGGTACAATCTAGTAGACATTTATGGAGCATAACTGTTAGGTATAGTTCTGCACAAAAGGAGGAACATGTTTTGGTTTTTTTAAGCCCGTTACCTCACATTAATGCAACTTGGGAAATGGGAAAGCTAGGCTCAGTGTTTTTCTCTCCTTGAAGACAAAATAAGACCCTGAATAACAAGGAGTGTGACCTTGTTTATAAAGCATTTGCAGGTTTAGAAGGAGCCTGAAGAGTTCAGCTGGTTCTTCTGCACCAGGTCATTCCTGGTTTTACAGGTCTTGTGCAGAAAAGTCTTGACATCATCCAAGGATGACCTTGAAAGTTTTCCAGAGCATCTGTTTTTAATAGTTTGCTATCATTACTATCTGAAAGATTTTTTCTGATTTCCTTCTTGGAACATTCCTTTTTGATCCTGTCTACTGTTGACATAGACAAAAAAATTTCAACAACCTCAAAGATAGCCACCACCTTCTCCTCCAATTTATTTATTTATTATTTTTTGTTTTGGTCTACCGCCGAATCTTCTCATGTATGTAATGATATCTAGACTGCTGGTTATTATGGTTATTTTCCCAATTTACCCCCATATTTCTTAAACTAGTTCTCCAAATTTAAATGCAGTATTCCTATTGAACCTTTGCCAGTGCTGGGTAGAGAGAAAAGATTACTACACATATCTTGCAGACAGTATCACTGTTTATCTCAAAGCAGTGTGAGAAAATTATCAGTCTGTCTTGTGCCATTTGCTGCACTTTGCATGGAATAACAGATCAGAGGAAGAATCAGAGTGGTTCTGTAGCCTTGGAGTTAGTGAAGTCTTCTCAATTTCTTTTGCCTCCCCAAGCAAATACTTCAATATGTTCTATTCTTACTGACATTTTACCAGATTCTACCAAAGGGTAGAATTGGCTATATAGCATCATATTATTTAAAGTGCATATATGGCACTTAAATAATATTTCACTTCTTGCCTCATTTGATGTGCTAATTTGCAGTAAAAACATATTAGGTGAGTCCTTCAGATGATCCATGAGACAGACAGTGTTTAGTGTCTGCCAGAAATTTGAGAGATACTAAGCTTTCTATAGTAGTTTTGGCTAATCATTGCTTTTCTCCCATGTGAAAGGGGAGAGTATTGTATTTGAAAATGACTTTCTTTAAAGAGAATAGATTTTGTTAGTGTGGATTACAGATAGATTTGAGTGTTAAAAACTTTTTCTGTAGCTTCTCAGAGCTGTAATTGATTTCAGATTTTAAAATGTGTTGTTTCCACTCTGCATATCATTAAAATAAAATACTAGCATTCATAAAGTTTCTTTGGAAGTGTTTCTTGTGTGCTGTGTTCTGTGATGTCTAGAATGTCATTTAAATTCTTGAGAATAATGGTGGAGCAATATTAAAATTAATGTACACTGATCTTTCAGACTACATTAAGAATCTGTTATAATTATGTGGTACTTCTAATACATGTGTGAATACAGCTTGCTTCTGTTTGTAATTGTGTCAGCTTCATTCAGAATATACAATACACTTCCACAAATGGATCCCCTAGTAACATTGCTGAATTGGCCTGAGTGCAGACACATGGAAATAAGCATAGGAAGAAGCCAATAAATTTTAAAGCCTTGCTTGTCAGGAGTGTACAGTGTATTTTTTTTTTCCTGTGCTGCATATTGATGTGACTAAGGCTCTGCTTGCTTTTGGCTTTCTGTTCTTAAATAAGGTATAAGTAAGTTCTTGCTAGCTCTGGTTTGTTCCAAGGTGCCTACCATCAAAACCAGAACCAAACAATTTGCTTGATGTGAGAATGAGTGATGAATACAAGAGTCACTCAGATGCTGGTGTATGTTGTCTAAATGTCACTGTGCCTAAATTTTCTTTGAGTGTTTTAGCAGGGACTATTGGGTCTGTCCTGTCTCCTTTTAGAGCATCTCTGAGATGCAACAGGACGGAAAAGCAGGCTGTGGTATATGTAGGCTAATACTCTACCAGAATTGGCTGTTTTCTTGTCCCGGAGCTAAGAAACCTGAGATGTATGCTAACCTTTGATTGTCTTTATACAAAAGGTTAACATCCCTGATTTAAAAAATATAAAATGTCATTATCTCCCTCCCCTACAATTGCTTTATTATGAGTTCGTTGATTATTTAATAGTGTTTCTTTTAGATCTGGAAAGATGGTATTTGGACCAGCAAACCTAGGAGAAGGTGCGATAAGAAACTTCATTGCAAAGCATCGTTGTAACTCCTGCTGCAGGAGGCTGAAACTTCCTGGTATGCAAAGTAAAATTAATCTTTAATCTATGTGTAATTTTTTAAGTACAAGGAAGTAAAGGCCTAGGCATGCTATAAGACAAGAACCAAAATTCTATTGAGCTGAAAGATTATAGCAGGCACATTCTCTCTGTGCAAAGGCAGATACGAGAATATTGTTCTTTTACCTTGCTCTTTTGCCCAGCAACTGTGTAAGAGTTGGAACATATCAACCTGATGTTAGCATTCAGTACAGAAACTTCTACCCATTGAATGATTTCCTTTGCTTTACAAAATGATAGCTCATTTTTTCCAAGGTCATCACTATAGATAAAATCAGCAATAATTTTTAGAATGAGAAAGAGTAACCATCTAAAAATTGGCAATGCATTAGTCGGGGAAAAACCCACTGCAGATTTCCTGCCCCGGGGATAGGTTCCTATATACTGCAGCCCTTACTTCTGCCTAATTGGATAGCCTGTTGTTCATTTTAGATTTGATAGAATGTGCTTCTGTTTGATGTGGGGCAGATTTAAAAGACTCAAAACCAAAATAGATCGCTATTCTAGATGAATTTCCACCCACCTGTTTTTTTCTAGGGGATAGCTCTTTCCTTTCAGTGACTACCTGGAGTAATAATTGATTTTTGATTCTGAAACTGTGGTGTTACTGTTTTTGATTATTTGTATCTGTGACAGCTAGAAGTATTAGAGGGGAAAATCAGCTGAAGGAATAGTCAGGGAAGTTTCATCCATATCAGCTCACACCATTTTGGGTCCCCCTGGGATCTCATCCGCCTGGATCTGATTTCCGTGCTGCAGATTTTCTTCCTCCTGGAAACATCTAACAGACTGCCACCAGTCACTGGGTTGGACACTGCCTGGGGTGTACACGCTTTTCAGACATTTACTTGGCTGCATCATTGAATTTATTTTCTTGCCACAGATTTGAGAAGAAGTGACTGCACACTGGAAAGAGACAGCACAGCCTTTGAAATGGAAGTGGAGACAAGCACCAGAGAAGCTGACTATGCAGACGAGCCTTTGGAGTACGACACGCGGCTGTGAAGTGGTGACCGTGAACAGAGCCCATGTGTTTGCATGATAGAAAACCTGTCCCTTATCACTGTCATGGGTCAGTCCAAAAGAACAAAACTCAGGTTTCTCAGTGCAACATCTGTCTGCCCTTGACAGACCCTAAAGGCTAGGAATTAAAAAAAATAATCTTAATTTATTCCCCTTCTGTGCTCTTATGCTGGTCTTCCTCATATGGTTCAATGAATTGCCAGGAGCCCTTAGCTATCTCATCAATGCCTTTTTTTCTTTTCTTTTCTTTTTTTTTTTTTTTTAAATGTGGATTATGATTCCAAACAGTGCTTTCTTGGGAAAATGACCGTGATGTGTGTATTTCCAAGGGGGAGTGATCTGATGTTTCTCTCTCTGTTCTTTACTAAATAACAGAATGTATACACATGTGGAAATCATTAATTTTCAGAGAAAGCACATTCAGCTCCATGCTTACTTTTCCCTGGGCATAGGAGAGTCTCGAGAAACTTACAGAAATATTACTTTCTCTTCACTGTTGGTTTTGATGCAGAGACAAGGCAAGAATGAATATGAGTAATGAATTAGCAGTTTAAGCAGTAGTCGATGTAGCCAGAAGACTGAAAAATATCATGGGAACTTCGCCTTGAATTCTTTTCACATGCTAAGAACAAGTTGAACAATGAAAGGTTAGATTTTTGAACTCACATTTTGAGTTGATGAAACTGGTAAATCTATGATCTTTAATACAAATTTAGAGAATAACCTTGAATGTGATTAAACTTTTAACCAGCACCTGCCTTTCTTTATAATATTTTATCTTCAGAATGTTTTAAAGTTGTAATTGGTAACAAGGTCACAAAGAATAATATGCTCAATTTGCTATTTAACTTCTTATTGTCAATGTCACATTGCACATAGGACTTTTGTCTATCAGTGGTACAATTGTGTGTAAGCTTTTGCAGCATTTACATCTGTCATGTAATCTGATTTCAGCAGATCACAAAACCCAAAAATCAATTATGTGCAATATGATTTTTCTAGAATAAAGATTAAAATTAAATGCTCAGCAAAAATATCTCTAATACAACTAGTGTTGTATTACAGATCACATTATTAAAGCAACTTTGAACTTCTGCATTAAATAGAAATACATAATGTTGAAATGTAAGTTAGCAGGAAACTTCATACTTGAATAAAAAACAAAATCATATATTCACCACAGCTGATAGTAAGTTTTAATGCTTAAGGGGGCTATTTGTTATGATCTATCATTCAGTTGGTATATTTAGAAAATGTCTACTTACAGAAAGAAATTGGAAGTTCTATGTTCCCAGCTTTTATATTGTTTATGATATTGATGATGGCATTACAGTACTCACCTACACTGTGTTCAGCTGAGATGCCTTCAGTTCCTGAGAACATCCTGAAGACAGTCTTCTTGGATTTATCTTTTTAAAACTAGTTTTATAAGATTATTTTTGTGGATAACCACTGTCTTTCTTCCTATTAGAATATGCTATTCTTTCTTTTTGCAAAAAAATGTACTTTCCTTTGCCTTTATTGAAAGCAATTGAATGTACCAGAAGGCTTAACTTGTCTGTGGAAGAGATTGTTTAATAGAATCTCTACAGAATGATGGTGGATTTTGATCTCTTTGCTGGTAAGGTAGTAATTCTGCTTTCAGTCATTATCATTGTAAAATTTGGCTTTAGGGAGATATGTGCTTACATGCATACATATATACTTTAAAGACAGAATTTTCTTTAAAGGATCTCTAACTGTTAGCATGCCTTTAAATTCAGTTGAGTTAAATGACACATAAATATGTCTTTAAAGCCAAGGTTGATTCAAGTTCTGCCCTGATAGTGTTGTTTTCCTCAATCATTGCCATAAATTCTGAACACATACGTATTAGACACAAAAAATAAAATCCACACTAGGCTAGGCCTGAGTACATTTTGTTTCTTGTTAAGTTTTGAAGATATGCACAAGTCATATCGTCCTTTCTTGACAACACTCCTGTTATCTTCAAGACTGAGTGATTTCTGCATTGATAGCAGTACTTGTGAGAATTCTTATAGTGCAGAGAATTCTTATAGTGCAGAGATCAGCATAGTTTCATCTTATTTCTTCTTGTTATGTACCCATCAAGGTACATACTACCTTCCCCTCAAATTTGGGATCCTTGCAAGATACAAATCTGAATTAAAATATAGTTGATATAAACTTGTTTTATATTCACTCAAAGCAAAATATTAATGTGATGAAACAAGAACAAGAGGCATTTAAAATTATTCCATTATATACTTGTATCCTAACACTAATTTTTCCATGGATGGAGACACTAAGTTGAATAATTCCACTGATTCTGCTGGATAATTGATTTTGCCTTATCTTTCCTTTTGCAATTTTTTGGGAGGGATAATTCACATTTCACTAAACTGTAAATTTGGGTATAGACCTTTCCCTCCCCAGCATTGTCATAGTTCAGTAATAAATTATAATGAAAATAATTTGAAAAAATTATTTTTATTTCTTTTGGGTCCTTGGTGTCTTTCTTGCCACAAATTCTGTGCCTTATTTAAATCATCTTCTGATGCCTAAATACTGACCTCAGCTTGAAGCCCATGCCCAGTGAAAACACGAAAAAAACCTAGCAGCTTTTAATGGGAACAGCAATAAGCCCTCTACTAAAACCGTGGTGCATGTGGAATGAAAGATATGCAGGACAGGGTTCTTTCTCTAGCTGCTTGACAATTAGTGTGGAAGAGGAAATCTTGCCAGTCAAACCATAGGGTTTTCTGATTACTAGTTTCAATGTTTGTTTTTGCTTAAAAGCACATTCAAAAATTTATTTTATACTTTATACTGGTGGCTTCAGGAAAAAGAAGTCCTGCTTACTTTGCTCAAATAAGTCAGGCAGTAAAGTTCTGAAAAAAAATGGAAACCAAAGTATTTATAAACTCACATTTAAATATGAGCTCAAAAGAAGCTTACTTAGGAATTCAGTTGAGACTACTCCAAGCAAAATGTTTCTGGCAGCTACTGCATTGGAGATGTAGCTTAAGCATATGAAAAATATTCAGAAATTGCAAACCTCATTTTCAGGAAGGCTTTTTTCAAATCTTTTATTCATCATTGTGGTGTATTTGGGGTTATTAAATTATTGTTAGTGCAATAAAGACAGAGGGGATATTACATCTGTATTTTCTAGAAATTGATTTGTATTTATTGTAGTTTTGTCAGTCTATTTCATACTGTTTCAAAAGAATAAAAAATTTGCAAAATGTTTCTGTTCTTCATAGGTGTGGAATGATATGTTTCCAAGCACAAAGGGAAACAGGTGAAAGTAATACATAGAAAATAATGCAGTTATTTTTAATCTCAAGGTAATAAACAGGTATTAATTCTGTATTTATTAAGTATTTTCCAGATCTTCTTTTGTTTTAATGGTGTAGTAGCATTAGTTTCTATTTTTGTAGTCAATATGCTTGCAGCAAGAATATTGCTACACCTGTCCCCTAAGTGAAAATTCCTCTTCACAGAAGCAGAAAGTAGTTACTTTATGAGATGTTTTATTTATTTATTAAATCATAATCTATAAGATCTGGAATTTTTTCGAGTTGAGATGCATGATCAATTCTTAGAAAACTTGGTAGTTAGTAAACCAAACTACTGTTGCAGATTTAAGAAAAATAAATATCATTTTACCATGACAGTCTTATTTTTTACTCTAATTCTACATCTGTTTTGTACAAAGCCTGCATAGCCACTGCTGTAAGCAAGGAGCTCATATAAATGAACGGCATTCCATTGAATTCATTGTCAAATGTGTTATTTTGTATCAGCTACCTTTTATACCTCTTCTCCATTCTTAGGATGTGGATGCCAGTAACTCTTTGCTTGAAAAAGTGATCCCAGAAATAAAGAAAAGCCTGTCTGGAGTGACCCAGGTCTTCACATCAGCTGTGATCACACCAGATTTATCAGCCCTTTTCTTGTTGCTAGACCTGTTGCAAGATCTGTTATTGCTTTTCAGCTTTTCTTTACTGTATTTCTTATATCTTGAATTATTTTGGAAGGCAGTTTGATCCCCTAATTTATGGTAACTACTGGTGCTGAAAAAAAAGCCAAACTAAACTAAAATAAAAGCTATTTTCCTCTTTGATATTGAAGAGTGTGTAAATGGCTGCAATGCTCTATTCATTTGCCTACCTGGCATTAGTTCTGTTTGCAGGGACAGAGCAAATAAGCTAGTGTTTTAAAATAACCTGGGCCCATTTAGGTGTTGATGTTCAGTTGTGACAAAGTGCTGAAGATTAAAAAATTAAAATCAGAGAAAAGTCCTGCAGAAAAGCAGTGACTTTGTTGCCTAAGGGAAGTCTGTCTGTGTTCTTTGTGTCAAGGATTCAGGTAGGTGGCTAAAACCTTCCATTTCTCAGGTTGTCATTGAAGAAATATGATTTGAGTTTTGACATGGTGGAGGCAGTCCAACATACCCATGGCTGGCAGATTGAAGGAGGAGATGAAAGAGAAGGAGGAGGAGGGAGAGGAGGAAGTGAAGGGGTGGCTGCTGTGTAAAGAGCAGTCTCTGACTTCTGAGGCTTTCTCCTGCTGTCTTTCTTGACTGAACTCTCATCTTGCCAAGATACTGCCAGTGTCACCTTGTTTCTGTGGACTGTAGCATGAGGCAGGCTCTACTAAAACACAGAGCATTCATGTGTACCATGCATCCCAGGTGGCCTGGTTTCAACAGGTAAGTGTCTCACCTGGTGATGAAAAAAGAGATGCTTCTCTTCAGTTGACCCCTCCTATGAAATTTGAAGTGTTGCCTGACCTCTGAAAATGTCTGAACAGCAAACTATCATGTCACCTGAACTAGGACAAATGACTCCATTAAATCAGCACTGAGCTTTAACCTCACAGTACACTGGAGAGTGAAATTTGATCAGACTGTGAGATCCTGCCCAGTAAATGAGAAGAATATTCAATTTCAGATAACCTCTGTGGAGCAGCTCAGCTAGCCTTGTATAACCATCTTTCACAATAGAGAGAATGGATTTCCGCTGAGATGACTGATGAACAGAATATAAATGCTGAGATTAAACTCTAACTATGTAGGTTGCCCCAAATCAAACCAGAAGCTGACCTCACCTGAACCTGCAGCAGAGTGAAAGTGTTGGATCTGACTGAGCTCAACTGACTGTTGGACAAAATGAAAGTAGAAGATGACTACAGATTATCCCAACCTGAACCCACCTTGGGAAGGTGATATGAAGTCTTGTGGCAACCCCTTCAGATTAGGGCTGTAGCTGAGATGAAGTAGCCTTAACACACAGATGAAGAGCTGACTGTGACAACTCTCAATCTTTGAGAAGCATAAAAGGGCTGGTATTGATCTGTGAGGAACCTTAGAAGAGTATAGAGGCAGGACATGGCCATGAAATAGTGAAGAGGTCTAAAATGGGTCTCAGATATCTTCTATGTATCAAATTAAGGGACTGGGGAGAGGAGGCGTAAAAGACCCCATAACAGCAAATGGAAGCTAGAGGTGGCCACAAATTACTCCTGTGCTACTAAATGGATTTAAGGTTGGCCTCACGTGACCCTAAGGAAATGTGGTCTGGATTAATTTCAGATGACCTCTGGGTACCAAAGGAGGCCAGGCTGACCTCAAATGATCATTTGGGCTTGCTTATTGGAATTAAGCTTGATCTCAGGTGACTCCCATACAGGTTAATCAGTTGCAATTTGATTGCAAATAGCTTGTGGAATGAAAACCAGGGCTTGGGTGACTCTGGGCAATTTACTGGGTTTTAAGATGACCTTCAGTGACCTCAGGCATCAAATGAGAGCAGCATTGACCTCAGATGACCTCCAAGCAGACCATTTGCTATCATGTTGTCCTCAGGTGACCCCTTGTGGTTCATTTGCTAGCATGTTGACCTCAGAAGAGCCTGGAGGCTCAAACAAGGGCCAATTGGACCTCAAAGGACCCCCATAAGTAATTAGAACTCATGTTTACCTGAACTGATGTATGCCACAACCATGATGGTTGACCTCAGATGACCCTGAAGTGAGCATTGCATATCAGATTGACCTCAGATGACCTCAGACATGATACAAAGACTGTGATTGACCTCTAATGAACCCTGGGCACCAAATGAGGGCCAGGTTGACCTCAGATGACAAACCAAGCCGTTAATTTGATCTCAGGTTCACCTTAAATGACTTCTGAGCAAAGGCTGCACTGACCTCACATGAACCCTAAGAAACTCTCTGGTTGACCTCAAATGAACTCTGGTTGTTTATTTGGATCTCAAGCTTAAATGATTGTCCCTCCTCCAAAGGAGAACAGTGTTGACCTTAAAGGATCTCTGTGGAGGTAGTTGGATGTCAAGTTGACTTTAGATGATCCTGGGCTCCAAACAAGAGCCTTGCTGACTTCTAATAATACCTTGTGTATACCTGGGTCTCATGATAATGTCAGATGACCTCTGCCTCAGACAGGTTAAATGGCCCTCAAATTGACCTCAGATGAGTAGCTATTGTGACCTCCAGTTATCAAGGACAGGTTAATTGACTTTCATGTTAACCTAAAATGACACCAGGCAGGTACTTCGATCTCATGTTCCACTCAGATGACACTTAGAGCCTCTAACTGTAACTCATGTTGGTTTCAAATGACCCCTAAGAAAGAAACAGGGAATGATGATTGGCTTTAAGTGACCCCCAAATAGATAAGTGGCTCTTATTTTGGTGTCAAATAACCCCAGGTTTCAAAAGCAGACCTATTTGACATGAAATTATTTCTGGGCAGCTAAATGGATCTCAGGTTTACTTTAAATGACTCCTAGGGAGCACAGAAGGATTTTACTGATCTCAAATGATCCCCTTGTCAACTGGTTGCATCTGAAGTTAACCTCAGAGGTCCCCTGGACAAAATATGAGGTCTGTTTTTACCTTGAATTGACACTAAGGTAGACCTCAAATTACCCTTGTGACATTCACTGGATTTAAATTAGACTTTAAATGACCTGCTAGGAAGGACATAAAGGCTGTAATCGGCCTTACACGACTCTTTGAATAAATTGGCTCATAAGTTGACCTGAGAGGACCCCTGCTCAGACAATGGGTGTTGGCTGACCTTGAATGACCTCTGTGCAGTTAATTGCATCTCTGATGATTCCTGTGGAGAAAATGACAGCTAGAACTACCCTTAACTTATATAAAGATAGATTAGCTCAGTTTGTAAGCACCCTGCGAGGGTCATCTATTTCAACAAAGCAGTTACAATTAGACTGTGTTGCTCACACCCTTTCCCAGGTAAATTTTGCTTTTTTTCAACAAGGGAGGTTTTGTAACTTTTCTTGGATACCTGTTCCAGTATTTGATCACTCTCACTTTTTCATTTAAATATAATTTCCATGTATATAGTTGTAGTTTTCTTTGTTTCAACCTGTGTCCACTGTACTTCTTGCTCTGGGGGTCCTAGAAGACCCTGGCTACATTTTCTGCTAGCTGCATTCACAGAATCACAGAAT
>VZRW01013704.1:1388817-1429961 GCA_013398125.1 Aegotheles bennettii | reverse complement strand
GGCCGCGGGAAGGGCTCGGGCCGTGCTGCCGCGGGACCGGGCGCGGCGCCTGCCCGCAACAAGTCGCGCTGCTGTGACCTCCCCGCGTTCTCCGCGGTGTCACCTCCGCCTCCTGGGCTCTCCCCGTGCCTAAGGGGCTCCTCTCGGTGGGCGTTGGGGCACAGGGCCGGTCAGGCCGCTCGGGCAGGGCTCTGCGCACACCAAAGTTTGTGCAGATCCCGCGGCTTTGCTCTCCCGCGGCTCAGGCAGGAGCCGAGCGCAGGGAGCAGGAGGCAGCCGGCTCTCGGGGACCCGGGGGCTGGAGCAGGACTGGCTGCAAGCCCCTTCGGTGGAGTCATGGGGAGCATCTGCAGGGTCGAGTCGTGCTGAACACAGACCCACAGCCACCTCTGTTTGCTGGTGCCAACAGAATGGGGGGTCCTTACCCCAGTGGCGATCTCGGGCATCTACAGTGCGTGCAGAGCACATCAGGGCTTTGCTGCAAGTTGAGGATTACGTGGTTTGCGCCTCACTTGTTACAAAACTTTTTACCCATTTTTCTGAGATACAGCGTGTCTCTCTAGTGAGTACAGAGAGAAGGAGTGATGCTCTTAGTAGAGCTGCTGTTCATGTGTGTGGGCATCTTTTTGAAGATGGCCAGTAGGCATTTGTAACTCGGAGTGTCAGATCTGGGACACTGGAGGTCATGGGCTCTAAAACCGACACGCAGAACCAGACCCTCAGTGGCCTTTACATCTTCTACTTTGTAATCTCTCACTGAAGCAGTTCTCCTGGGAACTGCCACATTAAAATCCTTCAGGAAAACAGGATGTGTTGCTATTGGTGTCTGTTACCAGGCAAGATGAGCTCCAGCAGTGTCTCTAAGTGAACATTACTATTAATGTGCTTTTAATGAGTGCTGTAGACCTAAACCGTACCCAGCACGTCTCCTTCAGGCGTGAGTGTTTGGCCTGGGCTGCCAGGCAAGGACCTGAGCTGCCAGGCAAGCAGCACTTGGACAGGACAGCAGCTGTAGTGTAGCACAGTTTGTTTTGTGAGGTTTAGAGTTTGCTTTGGTGATGATGATAATGTTCTTCTGCAGCTCTGTCTAAAGTGATTCCATCTACCTTCACAGACATCTGCTTTTAAAACCAACTGGTCTCAGTTTTCCATAATGAACATGGAAGTGGCTCCATAAGTCCTTGAGGAAAAGCAGAGCATGGAAATTAGGAATGGAAACTTGAAGCCTTCTCTTCAACCTTGTTTTCAGCACAATAGATGCATCACACTGCTCCCACATGGGAAATACATGTGTTAAGTGTGAGTGCCACAGATGTAGAGAGAGGTGAATAGATTTGCCAAGAGTCAGATAGCCAGTGCCACTACTGGGATCAGTCCTGGGGGCTGCTGGGCTCCCAGCTGGTAGTTGACACTTTTCTTTTGCATGAACACAGTGATCTGTGTTTGCACTAGTGGCATCTACAAGTTCTTTACAGCTCCTAGTTCTTTACAACTAATACATAGAGAAAACAAGATCCAGAGTGTCGGGACAAATTTTGACCTCATATACACCAGGACAATTCCAGAGTGTTTTTTCTTTGACTGCAAAGGTTCAAGCCAATGCAACAGAGAGATTTAGTCCAGCACTTATAAACAATAAATAACCAATTATACAACAAATGATTCTAAGGCTTAGTCTTTGAGCACTGAGTAAGCATCTAGCCTGACACTCACAAGAGCAGTCAAAAGAAGTGACCTGTGCATGCCAAAGGTGTTGTACCTGTTTATCAAGAGCTCAGGCAGTGGCCCCTCCCTGCCTAACTGTCTTCCTCTTTTTGTTGCTTGGAGCATTACAATATACTAAGAACAGCCTTTTTATTTCTTCTTCTTTTTATTTCTTCTCCCTACAAGTCAGAGTAAATAGCCCTGGCCGGGTCTGGAGAACTTTGCTTCTCCTGAGTGATTGTTTCAGGCCACCTGACAACTAGGGCCACCAAAGCTGCAAGTCCTGCTTTCCTTTGTTTTTTTCTTGTTTCTCTCCATGGCAGTAGGGGCTCCTGTGTGCCTCTGCTGCACGGTGATCTCGGAAGGATGCCAGTGCTTGTGATCCTCCTTACGTGGCAGTGAGTAAGCGGGAGAGGGAACC
The DNA here is from genome assembly GCA_013398125.1 of Aegotheles bennettii. Lineage (NCBI taxonomy): Eukaryota > Metazoa > Chordata > Aves > Caprimulgiformes > Aegothelidae > Aegotheles > Aegotheles bennettii. Next base: position 1,427,836 of record VZRW01013704.1, on the reverse strand, counting down.
TGACCCGCAGAAACCCAACACTGGTGTTCCATGAGCTGATCTAATTTCTGAGTTTGTTTTTTAAGCAAAAACTGTACAGTTTTCACCAGGGTAATTTTAGGCTGGCTTTTGCAACTGTCTATCTGCTAACTGTTGTTTCAGTATCTTGGAGCTTTGCCTGCTTATTGATGCAGGTAGTGCAATATCAGGAAACACACTTAGTGGATTATATTGTGGTGTACGTTTTTGGGGTTTTGGTTTTGTTTGGGTTTTTTTTTTGCCAGTAGGTCAGTCAGTTCCCTGAGTGCAATGGGTACACAGCAAAAGGAGTGGTTTATTTTTCTAGTTGTATTGCTTTCTCCTGCCACATCTGCATCCCCTCTAAAACAACTGTCCAGGTAAAATGTAACCGAAATTCAGCCTCTGTCAAGAAGGTGAACATTAAGAAGTTATTCTGGGAAGTACTGATAAAGTATATGAACTCCATGAAAAGTCTGCATGAGTCTCCCTGCTGGCCTGTGCTCTCCTGTCATGCACCATCTGCAGAACTGCAATTGCAATCCATAGCAATGGTGCAATGGAGAAGTGAGCTGGAAAAAAGCTCCTGGGTTGTTCCCTCAGATCATCTTTAAAACAGGCTGTTGGGTAGGCCAGCTCTTTCTCTCCTAAGTGTTATTATAATCCATTTATACTGGGGGAAAAGCAGGTTTGGTGCCAGGTGGCATACTTTCCATCAGCACATGTAATTGCTGGGTGGTGGAGAGAGGTAAAGACTCTGGTTTTCAGCTGGAGGGAGGGAGCGTGGCCAGGGTGTGTGCTGGGCAGCATCGCCGTGTGCCTGACCATGAATTCCAGGTTCTGCAGGATGTGGGCTCAGCTGTGTAAGCAAAACCTTCTGCCCATTCACTCCTCAGAATGGGCAATAGGATGGGAGGCAGGTAGCCAAGCTTCAAATAGCTCGAGGGATGAAGAGCTGGACCAGGGGTGCAGCTGTGACAGGGCTCTTTTTTTAGCTTATTTGGATTTACACACACACGTGGGCTGTGCAAATTTGGCTGAGCCAACCTTCACTCTGCTGTATGCGAGCCCGCCTCGGAGCTGTGCTTTTCTGGCTGGTGGTTCAGCAAAGCAAACAGGTTTTACTGCCGTGACCTGAAGGCCAGACTAACTGCTGAGGTTTGCTGGAGCAGTGGTGGGTTTGACTTCTGGCATGGTGAGAAGTTTCTTGTATAGGGCTGACCCACAACAAACACTGTGCTGTGTTGGGAAGGAGTGGGAGGAGGTTTGTGCCAGCGTGTGAGGGTGCAGCACAGATGCACCTGCTGCTGAGGGACCTTCTTGTAGTGACTTTAGACCATCCCCAAAGGTTCAGTCAAGGTCTCTCAAACATCCATTCACATATAGTAGAGGGAGACTCTGACTTTTACTCTCTCTTTTGAGATTTAAAAATTATTTTAACAAATGAGTTTATGTCCCATAGCAGCAGTTCCTGCATGACACTTTGTAGCTTCTTCCCTCCATGTAGAAGCACCTGCTCTGTACCTAACTAGCCCTGAGCCACCATGAGACCAGGCATTGCAGGCCCTGAGGGCTAATGAACGTCCACTGGGATGTTACAGTGCTGATCCAGTCCTTTTGGGATTAGGGTGTCTCAGTCCTGTGCTCAGCAGTCTGTGCTGCTGCTGGTAGTGTTCTGGTGCTGGTTGAGCAGAGGCACAAGTAGCCCTGCAGGCTGCAAGGTGCTGGAAGATCAGGGCAGAGCCCGTTTGCTCGATTTGGTCTCACGGTTGGAGACGGAAACAGAGAAGTGAAAGTACACACGGTCTGGTCGGAGCAGGTATGCTGGGAGGAGGGAGGGTTGAGCCATCCCCTCCCCAACGGCTGCTGAAGTGAAGGGGTTCAGGAGAGCAAGGTCACATCAACCTAATACTGAGCCCTTAAAGGACCCAGCTCAGCCCATGGAAGGGCTATTCATGATTTCATCAGGCTTTGGATCAAGACAGTCAAAGGGTTTGAAGTGGTGATAGTGGCTGGTAACGGGGGTGGTGGATTCCTGTTTCCCAGCCCACTTGTGTGCAGCTGGGTAAGGTCTCTTTTATCTGCTTTCAGTGAGCTTGTTGGGCCCATCTCTTCCCCCTTCTCATTGGAGGATTTTGTTTCCTGTTTCATCTAGAATTTCTTAACTCCTCTCTCCTAAGATATGGTAGTTTATCTTTTGTGGTTGTGTTTCACATCTTCCTGTGTGCTCTTAGACTTGTTTCCTGCCTCTCCTCCCGAGTTTTCTGTTTCTCACACTAGCTCTCTAAACCCAGCTCCCCGAGCAAGTATTTCTACCTTGCAGGCTGCTTGTAGCAGCTAGATGCCTTTTCTGAGACAAACCAATGCCAGACAAAACTGTCCCAGCCCTTGCACTTATGCAGCTGCTAATTTGACCCTCATCCATTTCAAAAGGAGAGGGCTGGTGAGTGAGGATGGAACTGAGGGGGCAGGTCCTCGCTTGCTGCTATGTCTGCAGCACTGACAGCCCCACGGTGTGATTTGCACGCTTTCCCATGGGAGAAGCAGCATTTTTACTCTTCCCTGATCACGTCAAAGCCAATGATTTCTGGTCTCTTGAGCTTTTATGATCATTTTATTAGGTAAGGGGGCGAGTTAATCTCTTTTTTTAATCAATCCCTGATTTAGATAACTGTATTATGTACCCATCTTCCCCCTGAACTTCCTCATTCTCTCTGTGTTTTGCAGACTTCCTGGCTGTGCTTCAGTGGTGGGTGACTGGCTATGGTCTTCTCTGCATCACAGTGATAGCAGTGATGTGAAGTTTAATGAGCACCTGGAAAGTAGTGTAGCAGGTAAGTGCTCCGGGAGCCATTCTTCCTTCCAGATTTGATGTGATTTTAAAAAGCTTCTTGACAGGCTCTCACTGGGAGATTTTGAGCCTTGCAGCAGAAATGCCGGAAGAGAAGTGGTGTGGCTCATATTTTAGTAAACGTTCCCAGCAGCGAGGGTCAGACAGCACTTGCAAGTTAAAAGTAGCAATATTGTGAAGGTGTAATTTGGAAATAGCTTCAGTTTAGAATGTCAGTGTTAAAAGCCTCTCTCTTTTGGTATTAAGTATAAAACAGCTTTTATCTGACTGCTTGGTACAGCTGGGGTCTAGTGAGAGAGTGATGGCAGAAGGGAACCAGCAGGTCTAAGCTTTGCTGAAAGCAGCTACTGCTGCATTTGTTGCTATACAGAAGAACTTGCCAGAGGTACCTTAGCCAGATGGGGAAAGTACTAGGTCTCTCCTCTTCTAGGCATTAGAGGCCTGGAAGTGCCTGGACAATCTCCTGATGACCAGGGGTAACAGCAGAGGCAGCCAGATTGAATGGAAACTGTAGCATTTACAAGCCAGCAATGTATAGGGTTTTCGTGTCTGTACGAAAATCCCTGGAAAACCCAGTGGAAGCAGAACTGCTGGGTGAAACCAAGATGTCTGCGAATGTGTGACAGGAGGCTCTGTGGGTAGCAGTGGTGAGAACGGAAGAACTGGACCTGATGGCAGAAGGAGCTCTGAGTACCTGTTACTTTGTGTACTTTGTGTGATTTTTTTTTTTTCTCATTTATTCTGGATCTGTGTCTGTGTTGGGTGGTGTCTGTCCCCTTCTTCCCATCCTAGTCAGTTCAAACGGCTGCTCAGTTCTAGCAAAGCTCAGCTCGCAGCATTCCCTGGCATGCTCCTCCAGCCAGCCCCAGTCATAGCTGTGAGAGCTGGCCTATCGCCATACTCCTGTATGTAAATGAAGCTCTTTTTCCTTTCACCTCACCATCTTTCATTATTATGCCTCTTCCAGAGGCAGGTTTTTCTGGCTGATCTAGCACATTATTTATATCAGTGATATTTGCCTAAAGGCAGAGATGCTCTTTCAACATTTACAGGGAAAACATCTGATGCACCTCACTGCCATGTATGTGTCTTGGAAAAACCAAGCATGGTGTTGGCAAGGATGAGGTCCATTGAGGCCAACTGTTGCAGAACTTAAGCCCTGTTAGGCACAGTCTCCAATTCATATGGTTTTTTCAGTTGCCTGGCAAAGGAAAATGTACTGTTCCTTTGCTTTTGAAACCAGAGGGAAGAGCACGTAGAGAAGGTTCTTGTGACTGAGCAGAAAAGTGATGTTAGTTATAAGGTGTCAGCTGAGACACCTGTGTAATCAACAGCATCTTTCTCTGGGTTGCCTCAAGGGATGGTGGGTGCCATCAGTTGAAAAGACACTTTGTGGCCAAAACCAAATGAAAACAATAAAAATCAGCTTCAGAGTGCCTTGCTTTCAGTTCTTCCAAATTGCAGAGGATTTGGCGGGGGGGCAGGGAGGGGAGCAGGGAGCATCTGATGAGGAGTGGGAACAAACAGTTCCCACGCTGCCTGCAGGAAGGGAAGTAGCTCCCTAAGACAAGGTACTGCCTGTGTGTGCCAGAATCCCAGGAGGGCTTACATCTTGTTTTGGAAAAAGCATATGCAGTGCTAAGGAGACTTTCCCTCAGGTAGAGGTAGTTAAACAGTAGTCTAGACTGCCTTGGGAGGCAGAGATGGAGATTTGCTGGAAGCTTTTCGGAGCAAAGTAGACTAAAGACTTGCCAGAAACCATGCAGGTACACTGTAGGCAGAGGGGGGGAGACTATTGCTTTTTCAGACCTCTTTTTTTCCCTATTTTTTAAGCGCTTATAGAATGTTAATACATACCAGAGATGGAGCTAAACTGTGACACTTGATGTTCAAAGTATAGTGCTTCCCAGAGGGGCTCGTGCTTTTGTATGTATCTGCATCCAAACTGCTTAGATCCTAAGCTATGTCCTTCTGGATATTCAGGTACCTGACTGCCACTGTTTTCAGATGAAAGTTTGATTTCTAAAGGCCTCTTGGAGATTTAGGAACCAAATACCTCGGGACTGTTGGAAATGTGAGAAAAAACATTTGGATTTTCTGCAGCACAGCCACTTCTGCACTGCAGATTGCAACCCATTCATGATAACTGAAGACAAACCTGATCTTTTTCTCCCATGCTAGAAGGCGCAAGGATGACATGGGTGCCTGTATTTTGGGTAGCTGGAATCCATCAGCTGACCCTCCCCTACTGTAACACACAGTGACATTAGTTATTTGACACACTAAGTGACTTAAGGACATTGAGCTCTGCTGTGGTTCTACCTAGCGAGCTGGCTATGCTCAGTCTAAGCGTCATGGCCACACTCTTCTGCAGCCAGTGTCAAAAGATGGTCTAAAGGAGCTTGGCTGATGTCCATCCCACCTCCCCGTTGAGCCATAGCTGCTTCGTGCTCTTGGAATGAGTGCAGGGTTATGATCTCAAGCTCTGAAGGAGTTAAGGAAGAAATGTTGACTGAAAGGGACATGTTTGCATTGTAAGTCATTCACAACACATGCTCTCAGCTCAGTCTTGTGTTTGCTGCCAGTCCTGGACGCTTTCAGTCTCCCATGCAGAGCTGGGAGCTGTCTTTGCTCTTTGCTAAGCTCCTTGCCTGCTGCATCAGAGGGGATTTTTGTGCCTATGAGCAGGGGCCTCACAGCTATGACTCACAGTTCCCATTACGTTATAACTTAGCCTTTAAGTGTGTGGAGAGGCTGTCCCATGGCTTTCAAACAAAGCCTTCCTTTGTTGTGCTTATGTTATAAAGGAAGCAAGTGTATGTATTCACCCTGCGTATCCCAAATGAAAACCACGTGGCTTCATAGCTGTAATGTGTGTTTGGCACTTTTGCTACAGCAGTGCACGTTACATCGCTCTTATCCCATTGAGTCTTTCCAGAGTTTTTCCTTCCAGCATTCTGCTTACAAACCCCTCAAGGGAAAAAGCTTAAAGCTGTTCTCTTTTGTTGGTAAGCAGAGGGGGACTGAGCAAAGAGCACATGAAAATTATTAAATATGGGGGGGTGTGGCAATAGGTTGGTCTCTGAGTCATTCCCTTGAGTGAAAATCGCTCTGAGTTGGTGGCCACAGGTTCTGAAAGGATGAGCTTCATGGAAATATTGTACGGAAGTGGGGCAGTTTGTTTTCATGTGTGGCTTTGCTTTTTTCTTCTGATTTTTATTTATTCAAACTCATTTCAAAAAGCAGCATTAGCCAGCAGTACTCTGCAGCCAACATACTTGTGTGTGTGCGTGTCTCTTGGCAGTTTTTAGGTTTATGACTAGCGAACCAAGACTGAGCTTACTGCTTCCCAAAGCATTTGTGTCGTTTCTCCTGTTTTCTTGAGTCACCAGGTAATGAAGTGAGAGGGTCTGATTCTTCTTGCAGGTGCTGGCTTGCAATGCAGAGTGCCTCTGCAGGTATCAGGGAGTCACCCTAGTGAGAGTCAAGGAAACGGAGCATTGCAGTAAAAGTGCTCTTTCTTGCTCTCTCCTCCTTCCACACCCTCTACCCATCCCTGTAGGGGCTTTTACAGTCTGTGGTTTGTTTTTTTTAACTTTATTTAAGGAACTATATTGTGTTTTATAAAAAAGCTGGGATTTCAGGCAATGGAATAAAGCATTGCTTTTCATTTCTGTGGTGACAGACTTTGTGGCTACAATAGCCAGCATTTAAATAGTGTTCCTCCCCAGCTGTTTGAATACAAACAGCTGTAACTAGTTAGCAAAACAATAGTCCAGTATCACACAAACCTCCAATCCCATCCAGTGTTTTTGGGTCCTGTTTAAGCAGATACTTGGGCCTGCAGATCTCCTGACATAGGAGTGTGACTTTGTCACTGAGTCCAGACTGTGATTAAGTAGAAGATCTCAGATTAAACAAATTCCCAGACTGCAATGGCAATTTCTTTTTGCTGTGTTTTTGTTCAGTGTCTCACTGGGGAAGTGTCTGGCAACTCCTGTGCTTTTTATTGTCTGTAATGTGTAAGTGCTCATTGTTAACATGTCTGAAATGGAACTTCATAGTTTCACATGTAAAACATAATCATTCCATGAGTCACATCTGAGCTGTGCCAGTATCCACATGTGCTCTTCTTAGGTGAGCTGGTGTATCCCTGCTGTGAAATCAATTTTCTAATAATGTTTCCACCAGCCCTTTTAATACTGAGGCATTCGTTTCAATGGATGTACAATGATGTGCAGCAATGTAGGGCATATGCTTACCCTAGGATGAGGAGAGTTGTAGTAACCACTGCCTGATTTAACAACACTGGTGTGATTTTCTCCACCTGTTGAGAATTAAGTGGGGGGAAAAAACGAAGGCAGATTTAAACAAATGTCTTGGCAATTGAAGTCTTTTTGTATTGTTGCCACCCTTCCCTGAGATGAGTGCCAGATCAGATCAATGAACCGTGGCTCCCTGCATGTGCAAGGGGAAGTCATGTGGCTGAGAGGGTGACAGCCAGATTGAGTCCCAGCATGAGTACCAGGTGGAGGCCAGAGAGCATCTGCGTGGTGACATTGCTTCATACGTTGTGGTTGACACTACCAGGTTTTTGGTAAAGCAGCGGGGGCTTTGTGTCCATCTGTGCTGATGAAAGATTGTGCAAGGGAATGACCTGCTATTGCTTGGCTCCCATCACATTGGGTTTGGTGAGGGGGGAGCTGGTGAAATTGCGAAGCCAAGCTTCTTTTTTTATTATTTCTTTGTGTGTGTCTTTTCTCCTCCTAAAAGAAACAAAACAAAAAAAACCAACCTCCAACACCAACCAACCACAGAAGTTCAGTCTACTGCAATTGTTTTCTTCACAATTAACAGACAAAATTTATTTGGCTTAAAAAGTCAAGCTGTTCCTGGCTGAGATCCTACCACAATAGCTCAGTTACGTGGGTGGGGGCCACATACAGACTTCCTACCTTTACCCTCCTGCATCCCTTGCAGCCAGCACTATTTGTTCCAATTTGTAAAACTCCTTCTTGGACATAGAAGGAAGAATTTGAGGCACTGCACAGACTGCCCATGTGCTGCTTGCTGACAAGAGCTAAGCTGGCTTGCAGAGTCAGAAAGCAAAAAACACATTCAAGGCAATGGGCAGGATGCTGAGTAACTGCTTACGCTGTTAGCTTTGTCTCCGTGGGCAACCCCTCTTGGGTCCAGCCTTACAGTGAATAAACAGTGAGTGCTTTGGGGACATGACATGATTCTGTGTTTATTTAGTAGATATTACAGCTGTCTGTGGTGGCTGTTGGCTTCTGTGTCAAGAAGAGGTGGCCAGAATCACGTTCTGTTTAGTGGTGTGATACCTGTATGCACTGAGAAATAGGGACTTGGAAATAACCAGATAACTCCCCCCACTTACTGATGAAAATGAAATTCTAACAGGCACCACATCGCTTTGGGTTTTGGAAGAGCTCTAGAAGGCAAGTAACTCCTTTTGAGCCAGAAAGAAAACTTTATACTATTTAGGCTTTGAGGGAAGAGGAGCCATGGTATTTTATGGCAACATCTTACAAATGCATCTGTGTGCAGTGAAAGCTGAGGCAGAAGGGGAGGACCTCAGAACATCTTGAGAGCTACTGCAAGAAGAAAAAACCCAATCTGTCCTACTTTTATCCACCGTGGTCACTGGAAAGTTTGGGATTCAAACTACAGCAAGGGAGAGTTAATGAGGCATGAGAAAAAGCTTCCTGATGGCAAAGGCAGCGAATGACTGGAAGACATGAGACAAACTCCCTGTCCTTCCAAGAGCAAGTCAAGCACTCCTCTGCTTGGAGAGATGCTGGCAAAATCACTCCTCGCTTGGACCTGGGGCTGCACAGTAGCGTCTGCAATGTTGGTGTTGCTCACATGCTTATCCACCCTGAATCCGCCTGTCTGTGGGAAGGGAGGGCTGCCTAGTCCCGTACACAGGATGAGCATCAGCATTTCCTTGGAAATACCTGATCTGGTGACCCCGTGAGGAAAATATTGTTTCCGAAAGTCCACAGCAGACGTGTTGGGCAGGATGTCCAACTCAGGCTGCACAACTGACCCTGTTGGCACTGCAGCAGGCCCAGGACAGGATGTCCACGGATGTTATGAAAGGCTAACGTGTTCTCAAATGGCAAAACAATAGTTATCAGGCAAGTGGCCTTGTCCTACTGCTGTCCTGTGGCCAAGCAGCTAATCTGGGGTGGGGTTTCCGGGCATGCTTCGGAGGCAGTTGCTCTGCCATACCTGTCTTTTGTAGTCCTGAGCAGGCCAGCTGGCTTGTTCTGATTTTAAACACAGTTGTAGTACCAGTCTCAACATCCAGGCATCTGCACCTCATGTGTTGGTGCATTTGGTCCTTTCCACTGGTGGCTTTGGTAGAGAGCCAAAGACAGAGCCCATTCACACCAGTCTGTGCTGAACCAACTGTGATTGTGTTAGCAACTGGAATTTGGTACTTTGTAGCACTAATTTAATGCTCAAAAAGACAAGTCAGAGCATGAGTTATAGCTGCTGGGGCTTACACTGTTCTGTCCCTGTCTGTAGCTCATCACACCAATGTCCTGTATGCAAGCTTAATTCACAGGAGGTGAAAGAACAGCACAGGTTGGTGCTGCTCAGGATCTGTATTGTGTTTTTGTGGCTCCTAATTTTGCTGGCTGGGCTGTGTGTGCTGCAGCTGACTGTATTCAAGAGATGGGAGAGTAGGAGCTTCTCCTGGCTGCCCCCTGATGCCAGGTGAAAGCTAGGCAGGGTCACATGTGCTAGTGAATATCAGTGGGGTGGGAAGGGTGGACTGGTGCAATAAATCCTAGTCACCCTGGGGTGTGTTTCGGTGTGTGGGTTCTGAGTGTTCGCCTTTGCTATAAGGGCCCTCTGGCCCCCCTGAGGGTCTAGCGCCTTGCCAGCCCCACCTGATGCCACAGCCCCACCTTGCTGACTCAGGTGAACACGGAAACTCTTGTTTTGGGATGCAGTGCTTTGACGTGATGTCTCCTAGGAGCTGGCTTAGCTGGCAGCGTCCACCAAACTGGGGTGCTGGATAACCCACAGGTGCTGACCTGGGAGGAATCCTCACTTGCTTCCACTCTGAAATTCTTTACCAAAACAAAACTCCTCCCCTGCCCACCTCAGAAAATGCTTCTTCAGTAAATATGGTCTCAAGAACAAGACAGGTTTGAGTGAAGTCCTGCCAAAACCAATTCCTCAAGAAAGCCCAGGTCAAACCTGGAGAGCAGAGCGTGGTCTTGAAAGCGGCCGAGTGATGAGGGCAGCAATCTCAGGGGCTGGGAAGGAGGCCAAAGCTTAGATTACTGTTACTCCCACCTGAATTTGGAGGAGAGCCTTCAAGAAAAGTTTGTCATTCCAAGTAAGTGATCAGACTATAAAGGGATAGACTTGTGCTTTGTTCTTTAAATATGTGCATATAAAATTAAAACCTGAAAATTTTCTTATTCTTCTCAGTGCAAAAGAGGCAACATTTGAACAGCAAATTCCCATCAACTAATGGCAGAGACCAATCTGACATCTTCACTAGAGTATTGCTCTCTTCAGTGGTACCTTTGTCTTTTTCCATGAACATCCATCCAGCACGTGTTTATTTTTGAGCCGTTACATGTAGTAGCTAGAAGGGAAACTATTCTCACCATCTGTCCTCAGCCAGCAAAGGCCTTTTGAGTGCCGTATAAATGCTGATGGGAAGATAGTGGAAAAACAGCAGCATAATATGGGGTTGGGCTATTAATCTCTCCAGTCAAAACAAGCAGTGGTGTCCTTTCCAGACCTCAAGGACCTTTCCAAAAAGAGTCTCAGAAATTATATTTGTTCCCATGAAAGTTCTGGTTTCAAAAACTTGGCGGCTTTCAATGAAAAAAGCTCCCAACCAGCTGTAGTTTCTATCATCCCTCCGAATTGCCTCTTTCCTTGCAGCCTACCAAAGCAAAACACAATGTGGCAGCCACCTATTCACTGCCTTTTGTGTCAGCCAAATTGCAGGAAGCAATTGAGCGTGTTGTAAATGATGTCTTGGCGTATTCCAGTGCATTACTGAACTGCATTCAGTGGCTTGACTTGGGTTTTTCTAATTTAAGAATCAAAGCTTCAGCTCACTCGTATCTGGTTTATTGCTGAGCACCAGCCAGAGTGTGATTTGCTTCCCATGATTCAAAATTCAAGGGAATAAAAAAGTAGAAAAAATATAGCTGTATCACAGAATCACAGAATCACAGAATCTAACGGGTTGGAAGGGACCTCGAAAGATCATCTAGTCCACCCCCCCTGCCAGAGCAGGGTCACCTAGAGTACATCACACAGGAACGCATCCAGGCGGGTTTTGAATATCTCCAGTGAAGGAGACTCCACAACCTCTCTGGGCAGCCTGTTCCAGTGCTCTGTCACTCTCACAGTGAAAAAGTTTTTCCTGATATTTACATGGAACCTCCTATGCTCCAGTTTAAAACCATTGCCCCTTGTCCTATCATTAGTCATTACTGACAAAAGCCTGGCTCCATCATCCTGACACTCACCCTTTACATATTTGTAAACATGGATGAGGTCACCCCTCAGTCTCCTTTTCTCCAAGCTAAAGAGACCCAGCTCCCTCAGCCTCTCCTCATAAGGGAGATGTTCCACTCCCTTAATCATCTTANGAGGAGTGCCTCTCTTGACCTACTGACCACCCCCTTTCTAATGCACCCCAGGATGCCATTTGCCTTCTTGGCCACAAGGGCACATTGCTGGCTCATGGTCATGGTATGAGGAACTCTTGAGGAAAGAAAGGGACTGTTAATGAAAGGGAAATACCTCCCATGTCTTTAGAGAAGATGGAGCGTTTATCTGGGCTTGGAGCACATGAGCAGTCTACAGAGGCAAGCTGCAAGCTGCTGTTTAAATTTCTTTTCCCTTGCCAGACTGAGCAGGAGGCAGAAGGGTCTGAAGCTGTTGTGGAAAAAGGGTGTGAGGAAGGCTTGGGGACATCAGAAGTTGAGTGTGTTTTAGCTGGAAGGGACAGGACATTGTTACAGCTTCGAGCATCATTGCCTCTATGACAGACTTTGCTGCTCACACAGGGAAATCCCCTCCAGCAGGGTGGCTGATAGGAAGGGGGAGAGCAGACACTGCCACAGGGCAATGGCTGTCCCAGGTCAGCCCACACAAACACCAGATGAGCTCTGTGATGCTCCCAGGCAAGGAGAAGATCTTTGAGGCAGAAGCTGATGGCAGAGCCAAGCTCTGTCCCCATGACACATAAAACACCACTAAGCAAATGCGCTTGTGCTAGCACGGACTGTAAGCACTATTCATCTTTAGGAACTAGTCAGGTTAGAAGGAAAGTCAGGAAAGAGCGTGATGGCTGTTTTTATACTGTCTTGCAACAGTCTCTGCAGATGATTTTCCTTCAAGGCCACTTGTGCAGGGACCCAGGTAGCGCAGGTAATGCAGAGACAGTTACTGCAGAGATGCAGGCATAGCAAGTGCTGGTTTGCAGAGCTCAGCATGGGTTTTACAGCTTAGGGGGCTGCATTTGTGCTGGTGAGGAGCTGGGACTCTGCTCCAATGCCAAAGGGCTGAGCGTGGCTGGCGAGTCAGGTCTCACCTGAGGGACCATTTTCAGAGCTCCAGCCCACTTCCTCTCCAGCCTTTGGCATGGCTGGCACTGCCCAAATGTGGCAAAGAGTCTTTTCCAGTGGTAGTTTCGGGGCAAGCCTCTCTGAGCATACTCACTCCTTGGTTTTTATGATGTGTATGCAGGAGGATTTCAGCCAGCTCTCGAAGTCCCCACGCAGAGGGTGCTCTTCAGCCATCTCTTGACCTTAGGTAAGCCACTGCCTGGCTGTGCGTAGGCTTTAGGTGCCTGTGACCTTCATGTGCTGCTTCCCTTTTCTTGCAACACACTGCCTGTCACCGTGCTCCTGGCGAGCAGGTGAACCAAACATTACTGAATTGTGTAGCAAAGGGCTTTCAGATCAGCTTAGTGTGAGAGCTGGCCTCCTTCTGCATTTGGCTTCATGGCACCAACCTGAACTGCATCATAGCAATGTCATCTTTTCCCTTCCTTTCCTGGGGCTCCCTGCATCATCCCAGACCTGCTGTGGAGCTCAGTGGGATCCTACAGCTGGGGAGGCTGCTTCAGGCTTGAAAGGATGAGGCCTAACTAGCCTGGGAGCTGAGAGTGGAGGGTTGTAGGTGCTCTTGGTGAAGCCTTTGAACATACCAAGTGCTGCAGGACACAGCTGATGGTTGTTTCTAATTGCGCAGCAGAGGGATCAGCTGCTTTTATCTTTCTCAGCCCTCACTCCCCAGCTGAAGAGTGGGACAGTGCCTGCCCCCTCACTTCCCAGGGCTGTTCAGTGTAGCCATTAACCTTAAAATCAGTGAAGCACCCAGTCGCTGAAGCTGTGAGTGCCACAGAAAAGCCCAAAAGGAAATGAATTCTGGTGCCAGAGGCAGGTTTGAACAAGCAGCATCATGTGCTGGGCAGTGAGCAGAGATGGAGCTTTGCATGGAGATGGTGGGGCTCCATGTACCTGCTTGCTTCTGGCCCTCCTTCCTTCCCTGAGTGGCTTTCCTCTTCCTCACTGCTCCTTTCCCTGCTTTGTGCCCATGGGAGCACATGAGGTAGGGTCTCTCTTCTCTCACCCCAGGAGCAGGATGCAGGCAGGCTCGACTGCTCATGGATGTGGCCTGCCCGTGATGTGGCGAGGACCATAGCACCCTCCCTCACAGAGGTCTTTGGAGCCCTGGGACTGCTGCAAGAGGGTCAGCAGAAGATGGTTAGATGTACACCTGTTACCAAGCCTGGACGTTGTCTGTGTTTTGAATGGGAAAAAAACTGGTAGGGCCAGAAATTTGGAAAAGGCTGAAGATCACTTTGGGAACTTGCTGTTTTAAAACTCGTACATGCTTTTTTTTCTCATGCTTGAAATGTTGCTAAATTGGATGCATAGATGAAACATTTAAGTTTTGCTTTCTTAGTCTCCAGCTTGGAAACATTTGGATTCTCTCCCTCTTCCCCACACAAAAGCTGTCTCAGCCAGAGCAGGCATAAATATTTTTATCAGACTTAAATTGCTTGGGCTGAAGTTAAAAGCCAGGGAAAGAGCGGCCTTTGTTACGGGGAAGGCTGGACCGCCCGAGCAGGCAGTGCTACTGGTTTCACCTGTATTATTTAATCTTCCCATATTAGTGAGGAAAGCTGTCTCTGATGAGATGTGGGAATGCTCTGCCCATACCACCCTTGCTGCTGTCAAGGCCAGGCTCCACTGACTGTGGTTACTGGGCACAATTAACCTTTAAGCCTTAATTGAGGTTAAAGTTTGGCTTCATTTTCTCATGTGAATAATTACAGTAGCAAAAGGGCAGTTTTGACCAGAGAGAATTCCACTGTTCAGGCTGAAAACAGACATGCCTCTTGCAAATCCATGTCACCTGAAGATGTTGCTACTTCCAGTTTTCATCCCGACTCTCTTCCAGAGGCTGATGCCTGTAGAGTTTGCTGGGGGAAAAGGTTGTGCACATGCTTCCTAACCTACTCGTGCAAAATCAGCTGGGGTATTCTAGACTGTCAGTGTGACTCGGGATTAATTCTTCTGAGCTGGCCAGTGATGGTTTTGGGGATGTCTGGCCTAACCCCTTCTGCTAGCAGAGCTTTGGAACAGGTAACCTCTGGAAGCAGTGTGCCCACGGGCAGCTAGACACGGGAGAGTCTTGAAGCGTACAAGAAGGTCCTAAGGAATCTGACTTCTTTGAGCCTAACGCATCTAAGAAGTAATCCGGTAACGGTAAAACATCTCATCTGCAGGGACAGAGGTCTGGCAGGGCAGGGCAGCACTGTCATCCTGGCCAAGACTGCAAGAGGAGGCACCTGGCCCTTGGCCATGTTATTTTTTTAAGCTTGGAAAGCACACGTGGTCTGCAAGAGCATAGTGCTAAGGAAAGGAACTCGCCAGCGCTTCCTGCCCTGCCCCGGCAAACCGATAAAGCCCTTTGCAATGCAGGGTGACCCCTGTTTATTTTTAAAATGTGCCCAGGCATGGAGCTCACAGAATAACTGGAACACCCAGCTTTGGGCATTAATTCAGCTTTAATTCATTGCCTGCTGAATCAGAGAGTTAATGTAAATGTTAAAAGGACAAGAAAGGCCAGCAAACCATCTCCAGAGCAATGTCTGCATAAGGGCATGCATCTATGCATGTACGTGGGATCCAAAAATAGGGTAGTTAGTAAATGTTACACAGGGAGGGGCACTTAGTGTTATCCTGAGCACCGTGTGAATTTTCTTGCTGCTTGGACAATGCATCTCAATCCTGTTCCTTTCCCTTGTTATTCCAGTCCCAGCCCTCTTGTAAGCAAAGATAATTGCATGCTGAAGGGTACAGTTCCCATGTACAGTAAGTGCTCACATCAAGGAAATCGAGGGTCCTGCAGTCGAAACCCAGCCGTTTGCTGTGCAGTGATGATAACAAGGCCCACTAGGACAGGTCTATCTTTATTGCATGCCCTGTGGAGGCATAAATGAGATTGCCAGAGATGTTTGCTTTCTTGGCCAGACATTGGGACAGCAGGTTTGCTGTGGTACCAAAACATGCCTGGTTCAGGCCAGGAAGGAGCTATTGCAGAGGGAGAAAATTGCAGCCCTCAGCTCCCGGAGCCACACGGTGCTTCACCGTTTCCTGGCTCTCTGTGAAACAGCCTCATTCCCACAGCAGGATGAATTGGTTTGTTAGGAATGAGATTACTCTTTCTGGTTGGATTGATTAGGTATTTTATGGATAGACTTTATTTCTGTAACAAAAAGCCTTTTCTCTCTAACACACTTTTGAGGCGTTAAAGGGGCTGGATTAAAACATGCCAGCTGGAAGAAGAAATACCCCTGTTTGTCCATCTTGTCCTTCTGATCTCCCTGTGCTGGGCCTGAAGGGTTATGTTGCTGGAAAGAGGGACTGGTGAGCTTGCCACTTCTCAACAGGGAGTGGCAACCTCAGATCGTCCTTCCCTGATCAGGCACTTGGGATCTTGATAGTGATGCTAGCCCTCCAGAAACAGAAATCCCACCCTGGAGGAAACAGCCCAGGCTTTAGCCTGAGCACCCTCTGGCCCAGACCTCTGGGAGCCCTCGGCAGGGCCAGGCGGATGCCCCAGCAATGGGACCATGTCCCAGAAAGCTGGGAATTAAATTCTTTCATCATGAGCCCCGTAACATGGAAAGCTTTATTAAGTGTGAGGTACGAGCAGCAGAGCCAGTAACCACACAGAGCAACTCCAAAACAGCATAGCAGTCATGCCAAGGCCCTGTTCAAGGGGTGACAGGGAACTGTTGCTGGCTCACGGCTGTTTGCAGCAAGCACGGTGATACCAAGACCCAGGGTGTGTCCTTGAAGCCACAGAGGTGACTTCAAATAGGAGTGAACTGGCTGCAAGCACAGCTGTTAAGGGGATGCTTGAAGAAGATGGCTTAGATCAAAGCTATGGTGTTTACCAGTGTCTTCCACAGGTTAATAGTGAAATAAGCACCAAAAATAAACAACCCAATGCTTTTAAAACCACTGGGCTAAAGGAGACACTCTCCAGTTTAGCAATCTGTCTGTCTGCCCTTTTTCCAGGGACTGCATTCATGAGGCATCCTTTGGGCTGGGAGGGTTTGCCACAGCCTGATCCCGATGGTGCTTAAAGCAGGAAGAACTTTGCCTCTAGTGTCTGCTTAGAAGCACAAAACCAAGCAGGCTTGTTCCCACCCAGGTACACATAACCAAGCACTGGCAGGGCAGATTATTCTGATCCAAGCAGGCTGTGTGGGTCCCCAGACAGGCTTAACATGGAAGGTGGCCAGGACAGCCCTGCCTATGTCGTTGCCACGTCTGCAACATTAGCCTTATGTTGAGGGAAAGCAGTGGTCATCTCCAGCCCTGCTTTTTTACATCTGGGGAGGTCCTGCCTGCTTCTTTCCTTTTCTGTCCTGAGAACTTTAAAGGAGGGAGGAAGGACATGACCTCCCACACTGCCCCAACAGCATCACAGTGGGCTGACAGTAGCAAGCGCCTTCATA
This sequence comes from Aegotheles bennettii, assembly GCA_013398125.1. Taxonomy (NCBI): domain Eukaryota; kingdom Metazoa; phylum Chordata; class Aves; order Caprimulgiformes; family Aegothelidae; genus Aegotheles; species Aegotheles bennettii. The sequence continues at coordinate 1,410,935 of VZRW01013704.1, read as the reverse complement.
GTTCTGTTCTTCAAAGTTAATTTGATAAGAGGATGCTTTCATCCTCACTATCTGCTGATAAAGTCTTTTTGGGAAGCTTGATTGATAACTTGCAGAAACAGGCCTGGCTTAGGAGCTTCAAGACTCAAGTGGTTTTTTCAGGGCTAGAAAGGATGCCAAAGCTTTTATTCAAGTGGGAAGTTTGTTTCATTTTTCTTCTTGAGGGAATATACTCTGAATTGTGGGTCATTCTGTCTGTCTTTCTTTTCCAGGGAAGGAACTGCCATGCCCGTGGGAATCTTCCGGGTGTGCCTAGTGGTGATTACAGCTATTGTCAACCACCCGCTCCTCTTCTCTAAAGAGAATGGCACTGTCCTGGAGAACACAGAAGAAATCATCCAGAAGATGAAGGAGCGGGAGGAGAGCCTTCGGCTGGAGCAGTTGCGCTTGGAGCAGGAAATCGCAGACCAGGAAGCCACACAGAAAGCTCTAGAAAAGGCTGCAGAGGTAGTGGAGGAAAGCAAAGAGGAAAAGGTCCGATGGGATATGTGGACTGCCCTTTCCATGGTCATCTTCCTGCTGATCGAGCTCTGGAGACAGGATTTTCAGGAAGGGAATTGGCAGGACACAGGAGGAGAAGAGGATGACATGGCTGTGCTGGGGAAAGCATTTAAAGGAGTTGCCTTCCCTGACAAGGCTGTCTTGGCCAGCTTCTATGAGAAGCGCATCCTGGCTACCACTGGAGACATGGCCAGGATGCGGGAGATGGTGGAAGGCTTTGCAGATGACCTTCTGGAGGCCTTAAGGAGTGTTTGTAACCGGGATGCTGACATGGAAGTGGAGGACTGTATGGGTGTGGGGAGCATGTATGAGAATTGGAGAGTGCGTAAGCCTTTTGTCTGTGATCTGATAGTGCCTTTTGCCCCCCCAGAGCCGTACTGTTTCCGGTCCCAGACCTGGTGCTCTGGTGACTCTTTTCCCCCAGATGAACAAGGTTATGGCACTATCAAGGTATGCAGGGCAGATGAGGATGTGACAGGTTGCATCTGTGACAAGACTAAACTAGGGGAAGATATGCTGTGCCTCCTCCATAGCCAAGCCAATACTACCAGGCCCAGCAGTGAGATGGAAGACCTCTTGTGCTTCAAAAATACTCAATATCTGGATGCCGACCAAGTCATGAAGTGGTTCCAGATTGCGGTCACCAAGGCATGGAACAGAATCTCCCACAAGTATGAATTCGACCTTTCCTTCAGCCTCCTGGACTCACCAGGAGCCCTTAAGATAAAATTTAAGTCGGGGAAATCAATTGCCTTCAACCTCACCCCTGTGGTGCAGTACGAGAACTCTGATGTTTACTTCATCTCTCATTTCCCTCGAAGCAGCCTGGCAGCAGATGTCCCCTCCAGCACTCACTGGTTTCTCACCTTCGCAGTGTATGAGAGGAGGTTCATCCAGCTGGTCTCCAAAATGTTGCCCGCTAACGCCTGCCATGTCAGCTGCCTTCAGATCCTCTCCTTCCTCCATGGGAAGCAGTGCAGCCTCACAGGTCCAAGTGGGCTCACCAACTACCACCTGAAGACAGTGATGCTGCATCTCCTGCAGGCACGTCCGAGTCAGGACTGGGCACCAGAGAAGTTGGAGGCCCGTATACAGGACATGCTGAAATTCCTGGAGAAATGTTTGCATGAGAAGAAGCTCTACCACTTCTTCATTGGCAATGAGAGGGTACCAGCAGAGCTGGGCTTCCCTATCATATTCCAGAGTGCTGAGCCTCTCAACCTTTTCCGTCCCTTTGTGCTACGCAGGGACGTTTACAGGAAGACAGTGGACACGTTCCACGAGATGCTCAGGAACATGTCTGCACTGATAAAGGAGTACACAGTGCACATTCCCCTTGCACACACCAATGGAATCCATAAGGAATCCTTTTAACCAAAGCCAGCAAGAAGAGACTTTTTCCTCTAAGCACAGGTTCAGAGGGCAGCTTTTCGAAGTCTCCTGGAGACAAGTGACTTTGCCAGCATGGCTTCTTGTCTGCAGTTGGACTGGTCCTGTGCCATGGTTTCTGCAGTGAGGAGGTAGGGGGAGGATAGGGAGAAACTGGAAGACATGGTATAAAAGTAAGTTTCTGCTCCACCAGTGTGCTGGCTGGGTTTTATGCAGCTAAGAATATATTTTTCTATTGTGCCTCAGTCACGCTACAGTGGTGGTGAGCAACAACTATGACTAATTTATTCAGATGCCTGCAATGCAAACGGTGGTGGTGGCCAAATACTTCATTTCCTTTGGAAGAGGGAGATAAGAAAAGGGTGGAGGAGTCAGAGGCAGGATCTTGGGATCGAAGGAGCCTGTGTGCTCGCAGACAGCAGGAGCTCTGCGACCAATGGGAAGCGCAATGTAAGATTCGGTGCTGATGTGGAGAGGAGGAGGGTCATGCACAAGATCTGAACTGGATGGAGATCCGTAAATCAACCACAGCTCCTTATTCAAAAGGTAACCAGTTATTAAAAAAAAGCCTTCTTGCTAGGACTCACATTAGTAGTTTAAATGGCTTGTCCTGCCCTTCAAAAACACCCCTGCACCCTGCACATTTCTTCACCCTGAGGAGAATGTAACAGAGCAGGCAGCAGGGTCTGTGTCTTCAGACCATTTCATTCAGATCTTCTATTTTCTTCATGGTAACATGGCTAGTGGGTTATATTCCTGGCCATTTTCCATGGATAAATGGACAGGAACCTTTTTTACCTTAGATAAAAGAGAGAGACACCATTATTAGGTTCTGGCATTTTGGTTTGTTTGTTTTCCTTAAGGTGGGGGCAGCAAGGCTGAGAACAGCAAAGAGAGAAAGGACTGCTACAGGTTTTGCTTTCTGAAAAGAAAGTTCTGAAAAATTATCCTGTAATGCAGCCAATCTCAGCAGTCTGGTAGCAGGAGGGAACGATCCCTCCAAATGAGTGTGACTCTCCCAGCATGGTTTTAATGAGGCCAAGGCCAGCACGATGAGTTGGGAGGAGGGGTAAAAGATGTGCACATGTAGCAGAGCTTGGCAGCACTGTCTCTGCAGCTTCCTTGTGGTCTGTCACATCCCTTCTGCTCCCAGATACCCAGGCGAAAGCTACCTGTTTGCCTCCATATGGGGTCTCCTCAATCCTTTTAAAGACTGCTGCTCTGGTGAGGCTCTGAGTTGCTGCTGCTAGCGACCATAATTTGCTGTGCCTGTGCTGGGAGCATGATGGGGAAATGACAGCTTTTGCAGGCTTTCAAGCCAGGGGAGAATACTGAGGCATGTGCTAAAAGAAACAATGCAGAAATGGAGGTGTCTGAACTCCCCCAGGAAGCAGCACGTTAGTGCCATGCCAGTGGGCTGCCCAGCCCCAGTGAGATGGCTTTGCTGGAGGAGAGGGCTCAGCAGCTCCTCACCCTCCTTTGTGTGCTTTGTGCAGGATCCAAGCCAGGAGCTCGGTGGAAATCTGTTTTGTGCTGGTCCCAGAGGCCTGGCCTCCAGTGCTAGGGGGCCTTTCCTACCATTTTCTTACACTGGGACTTCCTGCGATGTTTTATACTAGGGCTTCTCTGAATCCTGTTTACAAGAGTGTAGTTGTTCTGGGTGGTGACACCCATCAGGGATGATGTTACCATGACTCCACAAGTCCTTTATTATCAATCCTCTCTATCACATGCATCAGAGGGAAGATTTAATCATGTATCACTACTAGGGACAGCATAAGGCTTATTATCTAGCCTGTTAATAAGCAAACTCTCCATAGACATGTCCTCTCCTCCCTTTTCCTGGTAAAAACAATTTCACTGCCTCATTGATCTCTGCTCTTTTCTGTTTCTCCACCAGTGAGGGTCTCTTCATGCACAAAGGCAGAGAAAGCTGTAACTCCTGTTTTCACACCAGGTTTATAAAGCACGGGTGATGACAGGGAGCTCTTTGCTCAAATTGCTGCTCACTTTGGCTTTTACCATCACAGCTATATGGTGGTTAAGTAATATTTCCGAGCAGAAAGTAAGGGGTATGAAGCAAAATGGGAGAGAAGAGGCTGGTCGGTAATGCCAGTAGGAAAGAGTCTTGGATCTTCAGTGCTTGCTTCAGCACCCTTGGTGATGAATGCCTGGGAGGCTGCCAGGGTTGGCAGAGCAACTGGGCAGGACTAATTGCTAACGCTAAAGAGTGCTGTAAGCCTCTGGCTTTCATTAGCACAACCAAGCCAGCCTTCCCCTGTAGAAAAGAGGGCAGGAGTGATCTCGGGGAACACAGAAAGAAGGTAGTGACAAGCAGAGGTACAGGGAGGGTGGGTGAATAGTGTAGCCTGGAGGCTACATTGGAGGCCGTATAAGTTGTTTGCAAACCAAACCAATTTGCCATTTTTACCTGCCCACATTTACTGCACAGTGCCTGTAGCAGATGCAGCTTTGCGTGGGCTGCCAGCAGGTAGGTCGTGCTGAAGCAGCTGTGGTCAGAGTTGCTTCTAAATGTGTTCCTTGCCCAGCCAGAAAGAACTAAAAACTTTTTTGCCGTTTCCTGTCAGGAGCTTAAATTTAGCCTGTCCAAAGAACAGAAAGAAATCTGTGACCCAGGTCTCTCAGGAAATGACGTTCAGGGTTGAAAAATAACTTTTATATAAGGTTGAGCAGAGGGAGTATGAGAAGAAAAGGCTGTTGAACAGAGTAAGGTAACTCCCCTGTTAAAATGTCAGAATGCCAGTAACGCCAGTCCTACAGGCTTGTAAGCATGCCTGAACTTGTCTTTACAGAGCTCTGAGCACTGCTGCTCAGACTCAAATGGAACCTAAACTGATAAGTGGATTGAATTTTTTGTTTTTCTGTATTTGTGTGCCTGCTCTCTCTTAAGCCCAGGCTGACCCTGATGTATTCCCATGGGGTTTTGCTGAACCCAAGCTGGAGCTGAACCAAGGAATTTATGGATTTGATTCTCCTGAAAGCAAATTCCTTGGCTTAATTTTCCTACATGCAATATGCTCATTTTTCCCTGAGCACTTTTTAAGAGATTTGTCCTGTGCATTTAGGCTGTGAGGGAACCCACTTATACCTGTCCAGGGGGAGAAGCACTCTGTGATTATAGACTGTGCCCCAGTAAGCCTCAGGGCAGAGATCTTCTTTGCAAGCCATGTACTAGTATATATACTGGAGGTTGTCCCATTAGAGAAGATGAGGGTAGACAGAGTTTCTCTGGATCAGGCCTCTGAAGTTGTACAAGGCCATGATGTGAAGCACATCATTCCTTGGACTGCCTTGTCTCTCCTGTATTAAAACTCTTTGCCCACCAAGTACTAACCCTATCAGTGAAAGAGGCCACAGTCACATTTCATAAAAAAGGTTTATAAGATATAGTTCAGCTTTGTCAGCTGTCAGCCAGTAAAAATGTTCTAAGACGTTTTAGTGCTGCCCATGTTTAGTTCTGCCTTGACTGATGTCTGACTGGGCATTCATAGTAGCTTTAAAGGGTGGGGGTGGAGGTGGGGTTTTGTGATACAGAGTGAATAATGCTCTTTTAAAACCAAACAGTGCGTGACATGTGAGTAACAGACACAACATCTCTTTGGTAATGCCTGGATCTCTGTGAGAGATCCTAAGGAAGGGTAACCTGCCTGTACCAAACCCCTTTCTGGTGTCTTAGTGCTGGTCTTGCTATTTGCTGACCAGCTGAATTTAACAGATGAACTCTTGTTGCCTTCTGCCGGTTTCGAACCACTCCCTCCTCTCTCAACTTGTGGTTTTAATATTTTATTACAGGCTTTGTCAAAGCAATGGAATTAGTGGTGGCTTGATAACCACATAACCTCAGGAGCCATTTGCCTTTAGGAAATATCTTGGTGTAAGGTTATTCCTGCTGTTCAGGACCTGAGTGTCTTCTCAGTGAAGCTGTTGGGAGTTCACTCTTTATATGGCAACCACAGAATATGGCTTCTGTCTCACTCTGAGTTGCTCTGTATAGAGGTCTGGTGGGGGTATAAAGATGTATTTCAGCAAAGGGATCCAAAACTTCATCCAGCATTCAAGCAACAGGATTTGGTGCTTGTTCACCAGATGTTTTTAATGTACAGCCTTTGTGTCCTGGTTTGAGAGTACCAGGATAAAAACGTTTTCTCTGTGGTGAGGAAATGAGACTTTACCCACGCGTTGCAGCTTAGCTGCTGGTCACTGAGGGGCTAGTTCTCACAGGATCCAACGTAGTAAATAGCTTTATTTATTACTTGTCTTTTTTTTAGAATTGGGTGTGTGTGTGTAATATGTTAGCTCAGAAGCAAAACTGTAGTATGAAGATCAATCTTGGCAATGCAGCTGAGATGGGCAATAACACCAAAACTCTCCAAACTAAGGTCTTCCTTGATTGACAATGCTGTACTCAAACTGCTGCTTTTATAGCAGGACACCGTCAAATTTGTATAGATCTTCTCATGCAGCTTTATTTATAATAAAGGAAGTCTTGTACAAAATCTGAAGTATGATGTCTGTTCTGTTTCTAGTTCCCCTCAAAATGTTTCAATAGTATGGAGCAGGGATTTGCCCAGTCTGATCCTAGCACAGTGAGCCTAATAGCAAGAAGCCCTGTGATTTCTGACTGCCTGTAGAAATTGATCCAGAATACAATGTAATGTGAACATAAAGTGGAATAGCTATTCCATCATAATGCCAGGGATGTCAGGCTTCCTGAAAATATGAATCCACAGAACTCAAAATAATTATTCTGGATAATATGTGCTAAAAAAAAAGGCCCTTTTGTGGCAAGCCCCAAATACTGCTGGTAGATGTTGCCTTATTGGCTGAATCAGAAATCTCCTGAATTTCCAGTTCAGCTAGAGGAACCCTCTTTACCTGCTTGTTTTACAGGTAGCCACAGCCAAGTTCCAGCAACCACCTACCACCACTCAGCCTCCTGCTTAACCCCTTTCCCTGGTTTAAGGGAATGGCAGCTCCTTTTTAATACTCTAATGTGCTCTGGCTCTGGAAGAAAAGCCAAAGCTAATTATGAATTCATATAATAAAACCCCTGCTGTTTCCTTGAAGACGTGTCTTCCAGCCCCACAGAATGCTTTGCACACCTTTAATAACTCTGCCTTCCAGTAATCACTGGGGCTGAATCAGCATTGAACAGGTCTGAGAAGCAGCTGGCTTAAGAGTTGCAGCGCAAGTCTACCTAGCCAGGAGTTACACTTTCCCAGGGTCAACCACACAAGGCAGTAAATGAAGCCTGTGAGTGCTGTGGTCCAGGATCATGAAAAACTTCAAAACAGCATTTTAAATGCTGGAAATATGGAAGCAGATCAAATAAAAGACCATGAGAAGGGCAAGTATAATGTTAACTGTGAAACTTTTCATTTTAATGAAGGCTTTCAAATACAGTTCAGAGTTCTACCAGTTTCCCAAAATTCCCAAATCATCTTGAGTTCACTGAAAGCCATCATTAACAACCCTCTCCAAACCCACAGAGGGGTAGACACACCTCTCAGATGAGTTCTTTCAGACTGGAGTTATTTCAGCTGCTTGCTCTCTGCTAGGAACTCCCTCAGGTAGACTGTCCTGCCGATAAGCCCAAGCCGAGTCACATCAGCATTTAGGTAAATGTACAAGCATAGACATCTGTAGTGCATCTCTCTAGTGTGATGTGTTGTTGTACTTGCTACAGCCTGGTCCTCCTCTCTCTACACAAGCTTCCCCATGACATTTAAGATTGAAATTGTTACCCTGTGGGGAAGACTCAGAAAGGTCATGAAAAGCTTATTGAGTGCAGGTCCAAGTCTGCATCCTTGGTCCTCTAGCACAGTGACAGACTTCACTGGATAGGTAACACTTGCAAGTGTAGTAAGCAGTCTTTTCCACAAGCACAAGAAAAAGATCTTTTATGCACTGCCTGGATATGTAACTGTAATATTGGGCAGTTCTTATGGATTTGACATGAAACCTCCCTTATCTCACACCCTTCATGGTAATCAGATACACAAGCTCCCCATTCAGATGTGTGGCTAATACTAACAATCTGCAGACCTTCTAGAAAAATTGCTTATTCCACACAGGAATGTGTTTCTGTTTCCCAGCTCTGCACAATGTTGATTTGCCACTATGCAAATCAGGTTGATGCTTGTGTTGATAGAAATTAGTACTTTTCAAGCATTAAGTCATCCAGAAAGGCAGGACAGTAAAGCCAGGAGAATAATTTGCAGCTAATAATTTATTCAATGACTTTTTACCACTCATGCAAGGACAAAATCTCCTTTTTTTTCCACGTAGTTAGAAATGTCTGTGCTATAAAAAAGCAACCCCAGAGGATACAGTGATCTACAGGCACACTAATACTGATTTGGTCAGGTACCCGTAGCAGTAAAGGTAGGAGCACTGGTCTCAGGATTTGCCCAACTCTCCAGCGGGTTTCATCTTATCTGCTCAACTCTGTGTAATGGTCCTTTGCTTGCAGGTCTAAAAGCAGATCTATCCCCAAGTGCCACTGGCACAGTGTCAGATATGTGTCTTGCATCTATCTGGATTATGATTGTTTGGGAAAAGGATTTCTGAAGATATTGGTTAGGTGGCTCTAACCAAACATCTGAGCTGTTGTACTCCTTCCAAGTAAAATTCCAGGTGGTCCTGCCTTTTTCTAAAATGATGAATTCATTATGGCAACAAACTAGATTATTTTTAGCCAGTTCCCTATGCAGTCAGTGTGCACATGCACTGGGGGGGAGGGGGAGGCTGTAAGAGGAGGGTCTGTCCCTTCATCTCCTGCCAAGTAACTTTTGAATCCATCAAACAATTTTAACCACATTTGACAGATCTGTAAAGAGCTTAGAAATACTCAGCTACAATAAAGTTTAGGCAAGCAGGCAGATGGATAGCAGGCAAAGACTCTTAATGCTGAAAAAGCACACAAGAGATCTTTAAAATGTCCCCAGTGCAGTAAAAGGCAGTTGGTACTCATACCTTCCTAGACCTGAAGAAATAAGCTGTGAGGAAACAGGGTTGTGTTACTCCTACTCAAAATGATCCACACAACTTCATAGCAGAGCCTTGAGAGGAGGGAGGCAAACAGATACTCCTATTACATCTATCAGACAAGTCTGGCCCTGAAACAGAAATCTGAATGAGCCCATGTTGTGGATCAATTAACATTACAGTGTTCTTCAAATGAAACTGCACTTTCTAGTTATGTTACATTTAGGAGTGTCTTCTTGGGCTCCTCAACTGTTACAAGCAAAATCTCTGGCTGCAGAGGCTTGATGGAATCTATAAAGCAAAGCTTTTCAGTTACTGTTTGCAGAGGTGCTGCCTTTGAATAAGGACACCGAGTTTTTAAGTAATTGTGAATCTGTCTAGCTAAACCCACAGCTTATCCAAAGTGTTAGAGGAAGGGGGGAGCGGAGGGAATAACCAAGCAACTTCTGTCTTGAAGGTGGGTATTTTAGCTTTATTTTTCTGCTCTGAGGTGGAAGTGCAGGAGGTGCTGAAGTGAAACATTTAAATACAGCCTTCCCTGTTTAAGCATTTGAGTGCTTGTAAAACGTCTGATTGTGGCACCGTTTTAAAAATTGTACACAAGAATGAAGATTAAATCCCAGTGAAGTTCTTAAAAATGTCTTCAGTGCTCTTCTAGAAAAGGAGTCAATTTTAGATGCGGAACAATCTTCAAATCCACCAACAGACCCACAGCCATTAGCAGTCTCAACTCAGCAAAGACTTAATCATGTGTAAGGGGCCAAGATTAAATCTCTCTCTGTATTGTGCTGCTTTCCAGAAGCACCACAACACTTAAAATATCACTGGAAATACAATTAGGCACCTCTCTGCAGACAATCTAACATTTGGGATCCAACACAGTGGAACACAGGCCCAGTGGGCAGAGCTAGGCAGAATTGGTATTAGTAAACTATGTTGTTCACAGCCTGACTTTCGTCTCCCCAGGTGCATCAAGGCAGAAACTCATTATATTTCTCCCAACCTCCAGTCTTGCTCTCCAGTCCTCTGCTGGGAATCAAACAGCACAGAGGGATTTCCCAAATCCACAAGGAGATAGTACTTAGCTTGCTAACATGTTCCAGGTCTCATCCCTGCCAGCTTGCACCAGGCAGATCAGGGCAGCTCTGGATGGTTCTTGTGCCTGTAAGCACAAGAGATACACAGCAGCTCTGCCTGGCCTCCATCACACAGGTGTTCCCACGGGACAGAGGTGTCCTGCACTGTCAGCACAGNACCTCGAAGGATCATCTAGTCCAACCCCCCTGCCAGAGCAGGGTCACCTAGAGTACATCACACAGGAACACATCCAGGCGGGTTTTGAATGTCTCCAGTGAAGGAGACTCCACAACCTCTCTGGGCAGCCTGTTCCAGTGCTCCATCACACAGGCGTTCCCACGGGACAGAGGCATCGTGCACTGTCAGCACAATATTCCTGCCAGTTCAATTCACCTTCAGGGTTATCACATCATATCAGTATTATGAAGCTCCTGTATGCAAAACTAGAGAAAATGTCCTGTTGTCCACATACAGGTTTCTACCAGTGGCCCCACACTGACTCTTCTGCCAGAGCCACACCTGGCACATAGCTGTGGAGGTGAAAAGTTTGATCCAGAGCTGAGATACACCAGCACAACACAACCAAGCTACATAAAGCCTATGAAGAGGAACTGAGAGGCACCAAGCCTGTGGGTTTGAAGACATGGGTTCTATCAGAGCTGTCTTCCCACAAGGAGAAAGAGCTGATTAATCACCCTGCCTTAGCTATTATAAGGAGACAGACATTGCTTCCAAACCTAAACAGGCATGGAAAAGAGCTGCCTGATGAATGCAGAGGGAAAAAACCAGCCACAGTGACTTGTGGATTGGCCCAGAGCACATTCCTGTTAGGGCTCCCTTCTGAGGACAGTTTGAGTAACAGAAAGAAAGGCACAAAAGGAAACTTTGGGGAAATGGGACTGTATGCAGAGAGCTGCTGGAACGATAGTATTAAGCCAGAATGTCTCACTGCTCATCCTCATTAATTCTTCAGGTGGTCTGAAGTTAACAGCTTTTTTCTCCTTTTCCCCCATCTCTCCTATGCCTTTGCTGTGCAGTCACATAGGTGACTCATGCAAATGGCTTGCAGCTTACAGGAAATGCTGTCTGCTCCCTACTCAAGATTGTGGCTGCTCAGTGCCCCTTTTCTTGGCTCCATTCCCCCTTGAGACATGGCTTTTTCCATCAGCAAAGAGTGGTGGTTCTAAGACGCAAACCCACAGCACATGCTGTAACTCAGAGACTGCCTCCCGCGCAGCACAAGGCTGCTGTGAACGGCACAGACCAGGCTCAGTGCTCTGGTCCCTTAATATGAGCTGCATTCAAACTTCCCCGTGGACTCAGGTACTGTGTTACAGAACAGCTGCCACACTCCACCCCAAACACAGCTGCATCTCACTGACAAGTTTTAAATTTCAAATTTTAGCAAATCGAAGTGTTCTAGGAGGGTAAAATCCTAACGACATCACATGGCATTACTGATTTACTCAGCTCAATCTGCAACTGCCATCCCTGTTGGCTTTGAACCAGCAGTAGAAAAGACTGCTTCAATCTTACAGAAATCGGGGATGGTTTAGTAAAATTGCATCGGATCTCATGACTGTAAAGAGACTGCATTTTCATCAGCCATTCCCAAGTGAAATCAACGTCCAAGGAACAGAATAGTGAAATAATCAGGCTACTAGCAGAGAAAGGAAACAGGATAAAAACCAGCTAGTTCTCAAACCCTGACAATGCAGGGGAACAATACAGATGCTGCAACAGTGGAAGACTGGGGAGAACAAGCCCAGGAGATGTAACACTGCCAACAACACATGCCTAGCACATGCACTCACACACAGCCAGGCACCTCTGACAAGCAGGACAGACAGTAAATGAAACACAGCAAGAAGCCAAGATTAAGTGAAACATGACAAGAAGTTGAGATTGCCTTTTCTCTTCCTTTTTAATTTATGAGCAAAAGCAATAAAGCCACTGACAACTCTCTGGAGTTCACACAAGTGTTTCAAGTGTTCCTAGTATGAGACATGTGAGATATTTCAAACCAGTATCTCCAGTTACTACCACTCCAGCACAAGAACAATCAGCCTTTCTAGTACCCCCTGGACAGACTCCTCAACAATCTCCCCAAGCAAGGGCCTTCTACTTTCTATCTTCTATTTTTATTCACCCAAATTCCCATCCAACATACCCAAAACTCAGCAAACCTTCACAGATCTGATAGCCTGGGATCCCCATCCCTCCCTCTTGGCTCCCTTCTACCTTGCTTTTAGCTTCAATATAAAGGATCCTAAAATTGCAATGAAGAGGCTGGACTGCATCTTGCAGGATAGTACCAACAACCATCTCAAGGCCATCAGTAAAGAGAGGGCCATGCTACAAATGCAGGACAGAATAACACCCAATGCCTTGCTAATCTGAAGTATCCATCATGCTCCTAAACTCACTGTTTTACAAGACAGCCTCTGTCCTTTTTTTGTTTGACACCAAACTTTTTTTTTTAACCTGTGCTGAGAGCAGCTATATTTGGTGGCACAACATCAGGGAACAAAAAAGTATTCACCATTGGTTTTGAAAGCAACAGCACCAACAACTTTCAAGGGCAAAATACAGAGTAGAAGGTAAATACTGTACTTGCTGTACAATCTGACCCAGAGAAGAGCTTAAGGAGAGCTCTGACTAAATAAAGATGGAGAGAGCACATCTTTCTGTTTGGACAACACAGCCTCTGGGTTACCACGGTCTGGCCCTAATGAGGATCTATGAGACACATACAGCATCAGATCTGGACTGGAAATTTTTTTAATCATCAGCATTCTGGAAGGAACAGCAGAGTAATTAGTATTTCTCTAAGTAGTGCCAGATGTGTTTAAAAGCCACAAATATGAACAGGAGGGAAAAACCTGCATAGTTTGAATTAAAGCTAGTAAGAGTGTAAACAATCTCCTCCAGTAGCCACAAGCTAACAGACCAAGTTCCTGCTAATTCTTTTTCCTTATCAAGTGTCTTTCAGATCTGCTTTCCTACTTGAAGTTACACAAGCATGCATCAACTCAGAGTTAGCATGTTGGTGTAGAACATGTTAAAGGTGAAAAAGATGTCCAGTTTTCCTCCAGAAAAGCTCTAATACAGTGGACAGTGACCAGGAAATCCATGAACCATCTTCTGTTATGTTACCATACCTCACTGCAATGGGAGACAGATAAGGAACAGTCTTGTGTATCTCATGACAACTGCCTCAGCACTACAGGAACCACAGCACTTGAACATACTGCTTTGTCTTAATTCTTTCTGCATGCTTATTCCCTGGAACTAGGTCCAGTTTGGGTTGTTAGTGGTCTGTCAGCAAGAGACATACACAGCTGAGCAACATCAGAATGGGTCATTGTTCTTTTAGACCCCTGTGTGGAGATAAAAAATGAGGAAGTCTTTCCTGTGACTACTTTTGATTCACATAATCTTGTCCCCACTCTGCTATATGAGTGCATTAGAATAGCTTCAAAACATGTCCAACTGCAAAGTTGTTTCAGCAAGCAAACGGCAGGATCAGAACATATTCATTCCTTCACCAGCAGCAAGACACCATCAGTATGTAATGCTCTGACTGAACTCCTACTTCAGTTCTCTGATTTCACCTACATCTTGACCCTGTATAATAACACTTTGAGTTGTGGAGCAGAACAGAAAATATATGTCCTTCTGTTTGGGATATGGTTTCTGTTAGCTTTACTCCCTACCCCAGCCTTTAGGATAATTCAGGTTAGAAACTAGACTAAACACAACCCTATTTCAGAAGGACAGAGAAGGATTATGACCATACAGTCCCCTAGCAGATCTAGCCTGAATTGAAAACCATTACCAGATGGTGCCTGCAAACATGACTTCAGCACAGATAAGTGGGTAGGGTTGCAAGTTCAGTGGTTTGGCAGTAGTGCTGTCTAAAGAGGAGCACCGTTTGTTCTAGGTAACTGCATCTTAACTTGAGAGATCACACTGTTTTAGCCTTTTACAGTGCCTTGCTCCTCTCTGAACAACCAGTCCCGTGACTAATAGCTGCTTGGAAAGAAGGAAAAACTGTTTAAGAACAAGATTGTTTGCTTTTTATTTAATTTTCAAGACATCAGCATTACAATTTTTAAACCAAGTAACAGGGGCAGTTCAGGGACTGCCCATCAGCAATGCCTGCAAAGAAGCCAGAGATAACAGAACATCACCTCTGAGTAAAGCAAACATTTTCCTTCACACAGCCAGCAATGACTTTCCATCTCCTGCCTGAAGGCAGCACATCCTTCTCCTGACAGGAAAGAGTGGAGTTCACAGAAGATTTCTCAGCCTTTTCAACACAGATTTATTCCCCATTATGAAATGCAACCACAGAAGAGCCCACACCCATAGCTCACACTGAAAAGAAGCACTGACACTTAAGCAAGCATCTGCCTGCTGGCACCTCAGAGCCCATAATCACATGCCTCAGGGCTGTTCTTCAAATAGAGCTCAAGGTAATCTTTGAACGTCTGTGGGTCAGTCATTGTAGCCTTGACAGCAGGGTCCTTCTTCATGGCCTCCATCCAGCGTTGAAGCTTTGGGGTGTGACTCAAAGAGCTACAGGAAAAGTAAAGGGACTGAGTAACGCAAATGGGAAATACGAAGGGCATCAAGGAAGCAAAACAGCTTGAGTGGTTCTATTTTACTGCTTGTTTTGCTTTCTCCCTCCCAATATAATGCTCAGCTCACAGCAGTTGATGGAAATACGTATCAGCATAGAAGACAAACTAGCGTTTGGAAGCTGAGAGTTCTTACAAAGCTTGTGCACTCTGCAAAGCTGAGCAAAAACACAAATGAGCACTTACTGTGCAAGATATCAGCACACTTTTGCTTATGTTATCCTTGCTGCAAAAGACACAGCTCCTGCTCCGAGTTGAGGGCAGAGGCTTGTGCACCACTGCCTCCCTCTGGAATGCTTTGGTAACAATGATTGTTGAAGCAAATGCTCTGTGCAGTGGTCAAGTCCTCCTCCACAACCCATGAACCTCTTCTCTCCTCTCTCTTGCATACCAAGACAAGCTCACAGTACTGCCCTGCAGCCCAGCAGCTCAAAACGCAGACACAGTCTATTGAGGAAACCGAGGATTTGACTAATAGACTAAATCCACAAACCTACTCAGACAAACCCACCATGTGGAAAATTGAAAGCTTAAACAGTGTAAATTGTTACTTTCATTCTCTTCTGGCAGATTGAACCAAGTACTCTGCATTACAATTTATAACTCCCAAGTTTAATTAATGCATAACTTCTCCATGTAACTCCTAACTCTTACCCAGAAAGCATCTTTTCTTAACATACACTGGCTCAGATCCTGTCATTCAAATACCTTAATGACTCTAGACCTATGCTCCTACTGCTTGTAATATTTCCCCTTCCAGCCAAGGACCACACAAGAGACAAAGCAGGTTAGCAGCCATCAGTAAAGCCCTCATTTTACAGTGCCAGAAGTTTCAATGCTAAGGATTCCCTGTGTCTGTCTTGTTCTTCAAGAAGAGTTCAGGCACCAGGATGAGACTGTTCTATACTAACCCTCCCCTTTCACCCACTTCCTCATACAAGATGACTCTTCAGTTTTGTTTTAAGTCAGTTATAAAATAGTTTTCTTTTTATATAATTTCTCTACTTATGAATGGAATACCATGGTAACTGGAGCTGTCTAAGGATATAATAGACCAAAACATTTATTTACATCTAGAAAAATGCTATTACAACAGGGACGGTTACAGCAAAGTAGGATACAGTTTACCCATCTCAAAACAAAAACCACTCTCCTTTGTCAACCTAGAATTTCCTAGAGAAGCAGAAGATTCCATTTCAAGTCTGAGGCTTTGGACCAAGAAATTTGAATGTAGACCTCCATACCTCCATCCCCTTCAAATAAAGATCATTTTCATCTATGATGTTAGGGATGGAGAGAAAGTCCTGCGTTTTGACCACTTCTTCCAGATTTGTCAAAACTTCTTGGTAGGAAAACAGACATGTTGAAAGAGCTTGTTTACAGAAGATCACTAAAGAACACTCTCTTTTGAGTGCTTCTCCCAAACTGTAACACAATGCAAACTTTCTTCAGGAGCCCCCAAGAGTGGCCCATTTCTGCAGAGCGCATGCAAAGAACATTTATGCTGAGGCACTGCAGTACACACTAGAAGCTAGGCAAGGTACTCACTCCTTCAGATGGAATGGTTCCAGACGTTCAAACCATGGCCAGATCATGTAGTCAAACATGGAGATTGAGTCCCCACCATAAAACACAGTGTTGCGTTTGGACAGAATCTGTGAGGGGTGAGAGATGACAATTGCCTTCAGAAGGAAAATTACCACAACAGAACACTACAGTAACAAAAAGCCCACTTTGTAGTGGAATGCAGGCATACTGAAGGGATTAGATAGCAACTAATGAAGAAACAGGACATTCCCTCTGACTCCCCAGATACTGCATGCTCAGAGCTAGTCAGTAAAGCAGCTGTAGTATCAACCTTAACTACTTCATACATGGTCAGGCCCATGGCACTTGCAGCCAAGAGGTGTCAGGAAAGCATTTCTAACTTTACATCTAGAACTGGATTTGATTCCAAGCGCAAAGGGAACAGAAAGTATAGCATCCACATACCAGAAGGATATCACCAGCTCAGCACAGAAAGCAGGGCCACAGGGAATGCAGCAAGTTCTCCTGTTACCTTTTTTTCTGATACATTTCACATGCCATGGTCCTCCAAGTTTAACATGTTTTAGGAACCTCCAGAGCTTGACTGCTTCTTTCATAAGACTATTCCCGCTGTTTTCAGGCACTTTGGCATTTTAGATGTGGAACTCGAGAGACCTTACAAATCTTTGTCTTTTTGGACACACAACACTATATTCCTATGGCATTTACTCCCTGTCCCCTAACATCCATGATCTAGTAGAAATTTTAAAGCAGTCCTTCAGGAAACATCAAGCTGTTTGAATTCCCATAAGTCGCAGAGACAGGAACACAGCTCCCTCTGTCGGGTAGCAGCAAATTAAATACAGAAGCGTTTCAAAACACTTCCCTTCTTGATTATCTCTTGCAATAGGCTGAGTGAAGTTTGCATGGCTCTGTTCCTTCCTCCCATCCTCAGCTGACCTTCAGCTGCTGCTGCAAAATTCTTCAGGCTATAGGAACACAGACACTGCAGGAGCTGCAAGAAGGTCAATTCTTCCTTAATGTTTAATAGATCTGTATTTCAGGGAAGTGACACACACTGCTTCCCCCCAAGAACTCATTTGTCGTCTGCATTACTCCAGCATCAGCTTGATCAGACAGACAAGACTACCCTGAAAACAATCTTACTTTAGCAGCTCAAGAGGTTGAGGAAGCAGAATGCACAGGACTGTTAGGAAGGTACTAGAAAGCTATTGGTAGCTTTGCACCAGAAAAATGCTGTGGAGGAATGCTTCTTGATCAAGCCAGACAATCATTAATTATGGCTACTAAAGACATGGAATAAATGGGTTCATGATAAAGGCAAGTCCGACAGCTGTTCAGATTAGCCAAGAACCACTACTGACATGGATTGTGAAGTTGCTAATACAGCATCAAAGCCACCTGAAGCTTCCAGGACCTCTGCTGAAGTTGCATTACACCACCATAGCAGAACATGACCCAGGATTGGATTCCTGCAAGGGATAGTTTACACTCTGCTTGCCCCCACCTCCAACAAAGGCAAGCTCTTGAACAAAGAAGATGTCATATCATCACTGGAGTATCTGCATTGATTTCAGCGCTACAATATGGATGCTCTTCAGCAGCTCATATTCCCCAGCCTTTGCTCTTAGAACATGAGGCAAGGTCTCCTTATGTTTAAAGCAGAACAAAGATATCCAAGACAACAGCAATCAGCTAGAATTCAAGAAAAAAAAATCCACAAATTCACACAGCCTTCATCATACAGATGAAGTTTAGTTTAGCTACTTGGAATTTACTCTAATAGTGCTGTTGTGCATCCTGGGCTGAGGGGAATAAATTGAAAGATTGTTCATAGCTGTAAGCACCAACTAAAGGAGAAGAGATCTAGCTGAGAAGGCCAAAGCATGAAAGGAAAAAAAAGATCATACAATGACTGGCAACCTGCTTATTAGCATGAAATACTCTTACCTCTTCAAGTTTGCTGAACTTTTCAGCAATCTCTGCTTTCAGTGCCGTAGCATCCTGTCCATCTTTGACTGCCACAAAATTCTTGAAAATTACAGGTGTTAACTGTACAAAGGAAAGTATAAAGTTTTTAATGTTTCTATTACAATAATACAAGCAAGTCACTCAGAGCTTAAAATGTTAAGTTAGACATTAAGATATTAGATGCAAGTAAAATCCTTAAGATTTAAGATTAAGATTTAAGATTTAACTTTAAAGAGTTAAATAAAGTCCATTGAGAAAAATCTTTTATACTTCAGAAAAGGTAAACAAACACTTAAGGGAAGAATGAATGCAAGTGAATTTTAGTCTTGTAATAGGAGGAGAACAGTGGAAAGAAGGGCACATATCCCATCTGCACACCTACCAAAAAGGTAGCAAGGTGCAGAGTGGTACTCTTTTCCCAGTTACACATTTATGAAATCCAAATACGCTTCAATTACCAACATTTAAGGTATTTCAAGAAAGAGACATGCAGCCCAGGATATGTGGGCTTCCATAAAGCTGCAAATTTTCTAATTCGGTAGTTACCAAAGAAATTATTATACAGTACCAGGAAATTGCCCACTGACCAAGCTTAACTAAATTATATTCTTAAAAACTCTAAGATATTTCTAAGATCTTGTCATTCATACAACCAACACTAAGTGCACATTTAATTTCTTGCAATATCCCTGTAACCTTCTTCATATCATGTCTATTCATAAAGGTCTGTTGTAAATATCTCCTCCCTTCCATCCCCCCTTTGTCCACATCTCTTTGTATCTTCCATTGCTTTCTCTCCTCTGCTGTCTCATATCCAAGCTGACTTCTTTCACTTCCTAGATCCTTCAAAGCACATGCTTGTACAGAGTTTACTTCCAGTCAGCTGCAAAGCCCATCTCCAACCCCTGCTGAGAGCCAAAACCAGTCTTCTTATACATGTCCCATGTTTGCAGCCACTTGGCTGCAGGCTCTATCAGTCAGGCAATCTTCACATTCTGCATTCATACAATACTTCCTACAAAAGACTCAGATTAAAATACAGCAATTGTCACTACCTAGGTCTCAAGCATTCAGCTGGTTTCTTCTACTAACCTTTGCTCTGTTGTAGGATGCTCAAAATCCTGCCTAGTCAAGCCACTAGCTTGGCTGTCTTCCTGCACCCTTCCCCGCCCATTAACGCTGGGAGCAATTCAGATGCACAATGGTTTGTATGTGCTCACAGTGAGAGACCCTAAATAACCCCTCTGGTTTATTTAAATGTTTTTCCTAAACACAAGACCTGCCTTAAAGGGTGAAAGCAGCGCTGGCAACAGAGCTGCAGTTTTTGTGCTCTGATAAACTAAGAAACACGTTCCCACCCTGATCACACAGTACCTTTGAGAACTGTTCCAACAGCATCCTCTGAAAGGCTCGCTCATATGGGTCTGAAGGCATCAACTTCTTCCCTGGAAATGCTTCATCCAGATATTCACAGGTGATTGGGGACTCACAGATCAGCTGTCCCTTGGTGGTCTCCAGAACAGGAACCAGCCCAAAGGGGTTCTTCTCAAAGAACCAGTCAGGTTTGTTCTTCAGGTTGATGTTGATTACTTCATGGCTAAAAGAGCAAAAGAAGACAGACCTAAATGGGCTCAGTTCTGCTACAGTCCACTCCATACCATGGTGAAATGCAGTCATTACACATTAACAGCTATAGAACTTGAGAGGCTGAATCCTTGTTCCCCTGCTATCCCAAGTCTTCTCTGAAGTCCTTTGCAGGACTAACCATTTGACACAGAAATACTGCCATGGGCCACTTCCCCTTGCTGGAGAAAATCATCACTGACTTACAATGAGTTGTTTGTTAAACAAATCGAAGACACATGAACAGTCTGCAAGTACACAACAGAGGCAGCCCTTATAGTCATGCTAAAGGCAAGTCATAGAATGGTTTGGGTTGGAAGGGACCTTAAAGCTCATCCAGTTTCAACCCCCCTGCCATGCGCAGGAACACCTCCCACTAGACCAGGTTGCTCCAAGCCCCATCCAACCTGGCCTTGAACACTGCCAGGGAGGGGGCAGCAACAGCTTCTCTGGGCACCCTGGGCAAGTGTCTCATCACCTTCACAGGAAAGAATTTCTTCCTAACAGCCAACCTAAATCTACCCTCTTTCAGCTGAAAACCATTACCCCTTGACCTATCACTACATGTCCTTGTAAAAAGACCCACTTTTTTGTAGACCCCTTTCAGGTGCTGAAAGGCTGCTGTAACATCTTTGGTCAAAAAGAAGACTGAGCTGGAATCAAAGGCCAAGTTCAGAATGCAGCACACTTATCACATGTGGGTTCAGGGGCATTATAAAAAAAGCACTTGATTGCAAATAAGCTACACTCCAATTAAGAAATGCAGCTGAACTTTCATCTGGCCTTGTACCACAGAGCAAACAGAAGCACATCCTACCTACTTATCTTCCCACCTATGACCTTACACAGAACAAGTGTTTAGGGCAAAGCCAAATAGATACTGATTTTTAAAAAGACACAGAGGAAGTATGTCTGTGTTATATTAACAAACCATAAGTTATATGCTGTATAACATGTGTGACCCCAAAACATTCCCAGTAAGCCCGAAGGGCTGCTAAACACAGCTGAACCTGCAGAACAACTGAAAGGTTACCAGAAGGTGGCTACCATGTTCAGGTAGCCATAAAACCCCTTCAAAAATCTGTACTAAACCTGTACTAAACCAAACTTCCTAGCTCTAAAATCAGTCCAAAGACACTAAATAAAGGCAGAATCAAACTGACCTGGAAGCTTTAATGCACCTATGCTTTCAAAAAAAGACTCAAAACAAACAAACCCAACTCTCATCTTGCTATTAGGAGGGCCAAGTGGTAAGCATCCACTATGCTGACGGGGACTCCCAGCCCAGTGCTGGTTAACAACACGCTGGCAGGCCTGGGACTTAGGTATGAGGAAAAGGTGAAAAAATCTGTTACTTTGAGGCTGTAAGCTGAGGGAACCATTAGTCCCCATTCAAAACCACTGAAGTGACACGGCTACCTTGAAAAACAAACACAGGTACCAAATTCATGAACTTACTAGCACAAGAATGAGGTTACAGGGACACAGAACAGTTCCTCTTTTAAAAAGGCTGCTCACTCACTGGTGTGTTGGGCTGAGGAGGGATGTAACAGGAACACTGAATATCCCCAGAATTCTCACTGCAGCTTGCTCCAAAACCAATGTGCACCGGGGCTTTACTCACACCTACCCAGGGCAAGCAGCTCAAGCTGTTACTGCAAACACTCGGGATGACGGGTGAGGAAAAAAACCCCACAAACCACAACAAAACAGCTTTGGTTTTTTCCACAGGATGTGCTTTGGGCCTTCACATCACTGCCTTCATACACGGGCTGCTCAGCTCCCCCTCCAGCAGACACCCCGCCCCAAAATCACCCACAGAAACCTCTTCCCACTCCGGTCTTCCAGGGATGTTTGTTTAAGGCCCCTCCAGGGTGCCCAGGTGGGAAGGGAAGATGAACCGCCCCGTGCTCCGGCGGCACCGGCGGCGGGGGAGCCCCGGGGGGGCCTCACCTGATGCCCTTGGCGCGGAGAACGAGGCGCGTCCTCTGGGCGAAGGGGCAGAACCGCATGCTGTAGAGCCGGATCAGCCCCTCGGGCACCGGCCCCGGGGCCGCGCTGCCTGAGGAGAGAGAGCAGAGAGCGGCCCGCCCGTTACCGCCCGTTACCGCCGCCCCGCGCCCCCTCCGCCGGCCGCCCAGCCCCGGGCGAGGCTTCGCGGCGGCTGCCCGCTGCCCTGCCCGCTACCCTGCCCGCTGCCCTGCCGCGTACCTTTGCCCAGACTGCGAGAGTGATCGCCGGCCATCCTGCTCTGCCGTGCTCTGCCGTGTTGTGCCAGGCCGAGCTGTACCGGGTCCCGCCCGCGGGAGGGCGGGAAGC
>VZRW01013704.1:1334348-1388689 GCA_013398125.1 Aegotheles bennettii | reverse complement strand
TCCCTCCTTGAGCCGCCGGGGCGCTGACCCGCTCGCTGGGACAGGCGTTACTGAGCCGCACTCGGTGCTCTCTGCTTTATAACCGCGGCATAACCCGCCCCGGCTGGCGCTTCCATTTAACTGGGGAACCTGCGCCAAACCCCACCCCGTACACCTGGTGTTGTTTCTCCAGGTGGTGCCCCCGGCAGCCCGTGAGGCGCCCGGCCTCACCGCCATCTCCCTCACCGCCATCTCCCTCACCGCCTCCCGGGCTGCAGCAGCGCCGCATCCCCTGCTCCCCTCAAAACCCCATCCTGAGGGTGACAGGGAAGGCTCCTCTCTGCTGCAGCTCTCCTGCCTCAGGAGCAGAACCCAAGAGGAGGCAACAGATGGCCAATAAGGGGGAGCAGCAAATGTTGGATATGATTTAATTACGGCCTTGCCATCATGGAGGGATTCACTCTTGTTTCTGCAAACATGAGCTGTGGGAGCATCAGCGTGTGCATAGACCGAAAGAGAGAACCGAAGCACAGGCTGAGGTCTTCTCCATCCCTTTTGCTCCTCCTTCAGTCAGGGTGAGGGCACCAGGCACCAGGGCATTCCCTGTACCAGCTTTTCCTGGGGTATAAAAGTGGAAATGGAGGAGTTTCCTCTTAACGTGTCTCACACGGTGTCCAACTTGATCTATGGTCCCAGAAGTAAAATGCTTCCCTTCCTGGAGCTCCACAGACTTCTACCCAACCTTCGGGCCAGAGCTGTACGTTGTTAGGAAATGGTGCATTTGTAGGCACCAGAAGGCTGGGGCAGCCATAGCCAAAGGGAGGGACAGCCCTTGCTCTCCTGGCAGTGGACGTGTCTCTGTCAAATCACCAAAGCTAACGGAAGAACTGAAGCTCCTCCAGTCTCCTCAGTGGATCCATGGTTACACAGTATGGAAGTTCTGCCTGTTCATGACTTTTGGTTTGGTTCTGTCACCTGAGCTGGGCCTCGGGTGTCGTGTCACAAAGACCAGTATTTTGTGTGGTGATCTCCCCTGCAGGCAAACACTGAGAAGGCCACCAGTAAAGGGACCATGAACCTGACACCATCACCCATTTGAACAGAAGAGTGTGATTTTCTGTCAAGTCATTGCTGTTTGTGTACAGAATTAATCAGCAGCTCAGCAGGGCAAGGGAGTGGTGGTTTGCTGCCCAAGCCTGCCGTGCCCTGGGCAAACAGAGCTGCACGTGAGATGGCCTTTGCCAACAAAGTCATTTCTCCTACAGGTGAAAGAATATTCAAGAATATTCATAGATCTCTAATTTTTCCAAGTGCTTGCCCTTAGGAAAGATTCATCGACATTTTTGGTCATGAAAAACGAGGAAATCCACTAGGAGTTTCTTTTAGCAATTGGGAACGCGGGCGACCTGCCAGGCCGGCTCTCCAACGGCTCCCTTTGGGCACACCGGGGCCCGGAGCGCCACCGCAAACCCCACACAGTGCCACAGCCCCTCGGAGGCACCGCGGGGAGATCGGGATCCCGTGCTCTGCGTGGCACACGGAGCAGCTGCGGGGGCAGGAGATAAGGCCCAGGCTCGCCCTGGGGAAGCGACAGGGAGCTCACGCGTGTGGGTGAGGCGCTGTAAACAACACCTCCCCCTCTGGGAGAAACTGCTCCCTTTGTCAGCAACAGCCACTGCTCATTCTGCTGCTGAAACACCTGGCGGTTCCCGGCGCGTTACCGGGCCCGCACCCGCCTGCACACAGAGACCGAAACCGCGCCTCCTCCCCGGCCCTTGAAATGCCGTTCCCGCCAATCAGCGGCCTGCTTCAATCCTGGGGGAGGCGCTGTCTCAGCGAATAGCAGGAGCTGTTCTTGTTCCTAGGAGACCGCTGTAAACAGGCCGGAGGTGGCGCGGGGCGGATGGAGGCGGCCGGCGGGGTCCTCAGTGCGGGCCCGGGCGGGGAGCAGCTCCGCGCCGAGGCCCTGGGGGGCGGCGGCTGCGCCTCCGCCGAGGAGGCAGCGCTGGAAGTGAGGTGGGGGCCGGCCGGGAACAGCCCGCGCCCCTCGGGCCTCNTGACCCCGGGGCCCGGCTTCTCTCAGCCGGGCGGCGCTTTGCAGCTGTCAGAGAACAGGGCGGGTTTAGCGGGGAAGGGTGGGGAGGCCGCTGTGCTGTGGGTCTGTTTTAGGGCGGGGGAAGAGGGAAAGCAGCACTTACACCGCAGCACATAGCAGGGACTGAGCCTTTGGTGGAAGGATTGAAAGTTGTTGTTTCTTCCAGTGTAGTGGTTCTGACTGCACGCAGTCCTGATTCACTCCCAGAATCTGCTTTTCTTCTCAGAAACTGCCCTTGTGAACAGATACAGTTCAGTTCTGTTCAGATCCACATCTCTCTTCTGTTTTACCCAGACTACTTTAAGCTCTATAATTTCCCTGGCTCTATAATTTCTGTACCTCCTGAACCCCACTGTCATTTTCTCCTGCCATGGCTCTTAATTTTCCTGGTATTCTAGGTCCTCACTCCTGCCTTTCAGCATCTTAACCTGCACGTCGGAGACTCTCAGATTGCCATTTCCCATAAACATAGCTCACACCATATATAGGAAACCACATTAACACTCATGAGACATAGATCCATAATTATGGGTGCAGCACTTTTTACTGGAAAGAAAATTATTCTAGTAATAGGAGAAACAGGCTTTGGCCTTAACCATTCTGATACTGACAGTAAAAACATTACCATCTGAAGCATGTCATTGCTATTCAGAGGAGGTCCTTTGTGCAAACGGGTGTTCTTTGAAAAAGCTGTGACCCAGCTTTTCTGCTTTGTGAAAACATCATTATGAAATGAAAATATTATGAAAAAAAAAAAGAATTTAAGTCTTTTTTGAATGTGAAGCAAAGCCCATTTGTATACAATAGGAAAGTTTAGAGTTTGCCTTTCTTTGAATTAATGTTAGCAGTAGTAGTATGCATCAGTTTTAGAAGAAAGTGACAAAAATTATTTTGTAGTGGGCAATAGGAATGCTGTGTTCTGTGTCTTCAGAAAACACAGAACTTTGGCAAAACTCATGGTTTCATATAATCTGTTTTGTATGAACTAGCATTTTCAGTGGTAAAATGCTCAGTAAGGAAATTTCCAAGCAACTCTAATTACTTTGCCCCATCTACATTTCACCTGCTGACAAAGTTTAGGATTGAAATACTTCTGACACAATGTTTATACAGAACTGGAGAGAGACACAGCGTGGAGAACATGTGGGTGAACCACAGCTAATTACCTGGCTCAGTGTGTACTGCACCAGGCATGGCTCACGTCAGATAACAGCCTGAATCCTTGTCCCCCTAAGCTTTTACTGGTTGTATAAGGATGATAAATTGCCCTGTCATCCCGTTAATTTATCCCTGCATACATATTTTCTAGACTTCATTATACATCTCTGAACAGAAGTTAAAAATACTTTTTTAAGTATTGCCACCGGTTCAGATCTAGCGTTGGAGAAAAACATTAAGCTGGTCCTGTGAGCATGTTCATAAAGGTCTGCTTATGTGCCGTGGCATGTCATACATCTAGTTCTTGTGTAAAAGGTCTGGGAAAACATTCATCAGCTGAGATGTCTCCCCTTTGTTGCCATGGTATTCAGTTCATCTGCACGAGCACGTGGTTTGCGTGCTCCCACTCCCTCTGGCTACACTTAATCCTCTGGTGTGTGGCAAAAGAGGTCAAGAGAAGAAACTATCCAGAAAGGGTAATGAGAAGTTATTGCTGGACATAAATATCTTAAGACTAGGCATTTAAAAATGTTCCTATGAGATTGCCGAGGCTGTGGTACAATCTTCTAGTAGGAATACAGAGGAGCAGCAGCTGAGCTGATCTTTGACTTATGTTCATGAAAGGAGTATTAAAATGCTGCTTGCAATGGCAAAGGAAAAAGATCTCTTCCAGTCAGATGGTCTCACTTGGAAGAAGAGAAGAGATGGAAAGTTTCTGAATAGAAATTAAGATGCAAATGGTAGTGGTGTACACAGAGGATACGTGTCATACTGCTGAAACCTTTCTAACATGGTCCCAGCAGGCTAACCTGTGGCTGTGTCAGACACCTTCACTTAGTGGTAAATGCAAATGTCTTTGATGAGAGGACCCTGATGTTTATCCACACACTGTCTGAAAGGTAAAAACACCTGCAGACAGTTAGGAATTTGTTGATACATTGTAAATTCATAAGCTGACTCCTCTTCAGTAATTTATTTCAGTCCTTGCGTAACACATCCTGTTTACATTCCAAAGTTTTCTGATGTTAAAGTACTGGTATCTTTAAGGCAGAACAGTTCTCCTACTGTGGTTCATATAAACACAAGCCATGCCTTTGCATTTTTCATTTTACAGGGATGAGATGAACTATGAAAGTGTAAAAAGGTTAAGCCAACTCAGCTGGGTCCCCAGTAGACATTGTACCTGTGTAATTCTTTCACAGTAAAGGTATACGCTATTACTATGATTATATGAGTACAAAAACAGAGCCTGCAAACTGGCTAATTTTATTTTTAGTGAAAACTGAAAGAAATGTAACTATCTCTCTATGTTCTCGTGACAGTCCTTTGTGCTCCATCAGTGTAAGATGGATCATAGGTTTTTGGAAACACTGAACTAGTGATTCATAATACTAAATCTTGACGTTATTGTGGTTTTGCAGCATTGGTTTGAGGATGAGCCTAACATCCCAAGCATCAGTTCACTGTAACTTAGGCTACAACATTCTGTTTTCCACAGTATTTTGAGAAATGTGTGTCTTCAATTAACGTTTTAACATTCAGTTGCTCTTTCTCAAGCTGGGTTCAGGGATTCTCAAACAAGAACTTTGGCTTTATCAACAACCAAACTGTCTGCTACCCCTGTGGCAATTACATCCTCTTCCTGGACATTGAAACGAAGAAGACGACAGTACTGCAGTGCCAGACTGGCCAGGTGGGAGCCTTTGCAGCGAATGGGAACACACAAGTGCTGGCCTTTTCAGACCGGAAGCTGAATCCCATCATATACATCTACACTTTCCCAGAACTGAATAAACTGACAGAATTAAAAGGTAGTGATGTGGTAACTCTCCCCATCACCATTTCATTAAAACGGTACTTAAATAATCCAGTTTCTAAGGATTTTTTTGATAAGACATGAAAAACAGGAAACTGTCTCATGACAAGATGTGTGGGAAGCAGTGGAAGGAATTTTCCACTACTCTGCTTTTAGTTAGGCTCAAGCTAGGGAGGTATATGACAATACAAAATGGAGCTGTTTTAAAGGGGAAGCAAAGGGAATGAAATGGAATTAATTTTAGGAAAATATAGTCAGAATAACCAAAAAAGTCATACTGCAGTAGGCTCCCAAGCAGACTGCTGAAAGCAACATTGAGAAATGTGAGATGTGAGAGAAATTAGGGCTAAACTTTGGCATCTGGGATCTAATAAATATTTTTGCCTGCCTCATAACATTTCTCTCCTTAGTTAAGTTGCTTACCCTATCCATGTTTCATTTCCTTGCCATTTAAATAAGGATCATATTACTTGCTTATTTAATGTATATGAGTGAATTTATAACAGCAAAGGATTTCAGGGTACTTGGGGAAAAATACTTTACAAATTCAAAGTACTATTGAAAAAAAATTGAAAAAAACTTCAGGCAGTGATAGGGAACATCTTTATGATCAAATCAAAACAATCATCTTGAGTGAA
Organism: Aegotheles bennettii; assembly: GCA_013398125.1. Lineage (NCBI taxonomy): Eukaryota > Metazoa > Chordata > Aves > Caprimulgiformes > Aegothelidae > Aegotheles > Aegotheles bennettii. The sequence continues at coordinate 1,383,003 of VZRW01013704.1, read as the reverse complement.
ACAAAGGAATCAGGGACCTGAAGAATGTTCTTGCAGAGTTAAAGCGGATATAAAAGAATTGAGAAGAGTTCTCTAGCTGTGATAGTATACAGTAAAGGGCAATTAAAGACCATGTTCTTTATTTTTACATTTCAGGTGGTGCTCAGCTGGACTACACCTTACTTGCGCTTAGTTTCACAGGCCCATATCTAGCCAGTTGCTCTTCAATCCCAGAGTTTGTTCTTTCAGTATGGTAAGAGTAAAAAACCCATATCTAATACAGTAAATAAAATACTAAATAAATAAAAATATATAAATATTAAATAAAAGATTTCATTCATATTTTTAATGCATGTGCTGTTAGATAAATTAAGTTAACAAACGTAGAAGACATACTGATTGCCTTCATCTTTTTTTTTCTGGTTGATCATTGTCTGCAAACTTTCTATACCAAATTTGCTGTTTATTTTCTAGCATTAATAACCACTACTCAGAATGGCTCTACTCTTCTACAGCTACCTTCTACCTTCTTCAAAGCTTTTTGTTCTAAAGTCCTCAGCATCAGTTAATTATTTGTTCACCCTTGAAAATTGAGTACCATGCTCTTTGTGAAGTGATGTTGCTTGCTAGAAAGAGCAAAATTGTTCTAAAGCCAATTTCTACTTTTTTGTCCCCCTGGACTGTTCAGTGGTCCTATTAATTACTTGTGCTTGATCTTAGTTCTGTCTTATAGTTTTGCTCAGTGATAAAGCTACTATGGGTCACTGGATTATATCATAATTTTCTGCTCATTGTCTTAAAAAATGACAATTATATAATACAGTGCAGATACACAAGATTATTTATTTTTTAAATTGTTCTGTAAAAATATAATCCTGCTCTTGCCTCCATTGCCAGCAAGTTTCCATTGACTGTGGAGACTGAGCACTTCTTCAAAACAAATGGGGGGGTGGAGTAGGAGGAAGGCAAGCAAGGACATGTAAGGAATATTCTATATATTCCCAATTTAATGATGACCTTTTCTTGTAGTGAAGAGGCAGAAACTCCTGTAACTTCAGAATTTTAGTAGATGTTTCTTTATCTCTTATGAAGAAAAATAGTTTGCTGTGAAGGTGGATAGTACACAGTTAGTTCAGGAGGGATGTCTGTGTATATCACAGTAGAAACCAACTAGACAGCCTCACTGGCCTGAAGAGTTTACATGCTTGTCACTTAAAGCAGAAATAACACGCATGGTTTAATGTACTCATTGTGTGCATTTAAATAGAAATAAATTATCTTGAAAGACTGATTCTTAAAAATGGAAGTATCTAGAAATGTTTAAATGCTTTAAAGTAGTGGCAATTTCCGAGGCCAAACAATTTAAACCTATTTAAATCAGCATGAATGTGACTATCAGCAGCCAACTGTCATTAAGGAACCATCTTAGATGATGAAGTCAGAAAGGACTTAGTAACAAAATAGAATTACCTTACAATATTAAACTTAGAATTTATAATAACGTGAACAGAGATGTGTGAATTTACTGTGAGAGCAGAACCTTCACCTTTGCAATTAGATTCTACTGTGCATTCATTGTAGAGATGTATGTATAGAGATGAAAGAAATCTCAATGTTAGCATTCTTTGTCATTACAATATGATTGCACAGTTCCTGTAGTTTAAGCAGATGGTAGTTTGGAGTCAGAAGTGTAAGAGGTGTCTTGAAAGTTATGTCAGTCTCAAAATATAGAAAGCTTATAGATAACTAAAAGCTGCCTCTCATCTGAAATATTTTACGCCTAGATCTTTATTCTTTTCCGTTCAAAGGAGAGGCTTAATGCCAGATTCTTTTTCAGATACATGTACCATATAGTTTCAGATCTTAATAAATTATCTACTATAAAAGACTGTTGGCATTATCTGTTAGGTATGAGATGAGAACATGCTGACAGATCTTTAGAGAGAGAGCTACAGTGATATATTTTAAAGTCAGAATTGCAGCTTATAGCTTCCTGTAATTTTGATAAGAGTTACTGTGTATATGTGAATACTTCTCATTTTTTTGCATTAAGCTGTCAATATTAACCATTGTCTTGCTTCCTGATCAGATTCTGTGAGTGAATTCATTCCAGGCCAGAACAGCAGGATTATACTAAACCCATTTACAGCAGTGTATGCATTTTAGGTTTTCCTCCTCTCAGCAGTAATGACAAATACTAAAGCTATAAATGTTATTTAGATTAGCAGTCAGATATATTGTCCAAGAAATTAAGAAACAGTTTTAACTATTTTCTTCAAATGATGTTAAACAGTCCTTGGACAGCATCTAAAAATGCAAATGCAGTCAAGAATTAATTCGGATAAGGGATAAATATGCAAATTAGATGGTGAGAACATAAAATAGGTTACACTGGACAAAAGAAAAGTCAGTGGAAAGCAGATTCCCAGGCTTGTGTCAGCTATGCATAACAGCCCCACACAAATTCTGCCCTGTTTTGTGCTCCAGTTAATGGAGCCACAGCTTGTACATCTACCTTCACAACACTGTTACTGCATTACATTAAGTAATTCATCCGTAGATAATCACGGGCTGACTGTGTTTTATTTCCTAATTACAATACCTTCCAACTGCAAGCCTGCAAGCATTATAATCATTATTTTATGAATTGGAAAAGCAAGGCTGAGATCTGGGGTGCTGAAGAATTAATTGTTTGAGCCCATTCAAGTAGTCACTGATGGAACTGATGAGAAAAATTCTGTGTCCCTTGACTGTGTTGGTCTTCTCGCAAAAGGAAGTGCATGATAATGCTTCTAAAATACCAGTTTTCAAAATTATTTTACTATTCAACCTTTTTGTAGCAGTAATAATTTCATGTGTGGCTAATTAACATTTTGTTCTCCTCCATGATTTCATTCTCAAGAGGATCTAACTTGTTTGACAGCAGAAATTTTTTGCCAGTGACAAAGTATTTGTTTTCTGAACTTGATCTTGAATGTCAGTCATAATCACATCCAGAAATCACATCCAGATCTTTGGCTTGAATGTTTTTGATTTATTTAATGGTTTTTGTTTTCTTTTACTCTGCTTAATGAAGGAACTGGCAAGAAAATATCCTCCTGTGCAGTGAGTCTCAGCCAGGTATAACAGCAACCTCTTTAAGTTTTAACCCTATGAATTGGCAAGAACTGTGTTTTGTTAATGAGAGCTCCATTACTATCTGGCACGTTGAAAGGAATAATGATGAGCATCACCTTAAGCAAAAGTAAGTGGGACACCTTCCAGGCTGACAGAAAAATCTAGAAGTATATTTTGATAACTAAGACTGGCAACCTACATCTGTTTGCAAAAAATGTAATCCAATTTAGTTCATCTAGCAATTGCAATCAGTAATTGCTAAATCACAACCGGTGTGAATCTATTTAGTCAATCAAATGAATTGAATTTATTTCATTTCTTAGCACTCACATGTCCAGATTATGCACATCATAAAGCTAATACTAATCAGCTGCTTTGGCAGCCTCTATCAAGAGCTGCATGACTGTATTAAGGTAGTGCCTGGACTGCAAGCAGCTATGTTGAGCATTGCTTTTGTAGCTATGAAACAGCCAAATTTGGACCAGGTTGCTTCCTAGTAAGCATAGTTAAACAATATGTTGTTGTAATCACAAATTGTACCAAAAAGCAGTACCAAAAGCAGTATCAGTTTTCAGTGTTATTTCCAGCTTGTGTGGCTAAGTTACAGTTCCAGAGTGGGTGACTGTCATTGCAATTCACTGAATACTGAAGGTTTTTTGCCATTTGTCATCATAGAATACACATGAAAATAAATATATACTCCTTTTTCCTCACTTTTCATTCTATTCAGTAGAGGTTAAACTTCCACTGAGAACTGTTTGTTTTACATAATTTTTTTGTTTTACAAAACATAGTTTGTATAAACTATAGAGTTCTCAACTCCTGCATTGTAACAGCCACTCATACATCGATTACCAGAGTGCAACAGGCAAACACTACTACTAATTTTCCATCGTTGTTAAACCTTCTCCAAATAAACACTAAGCATGAATCCCCACAGCATACACAAGTTACGTGTGTGACTTTATTAATCCTGGTTAATAAGGAAACAGTAACATAGAATAGTTGTTTGTGCAAGGCAACAAGAAAAGACACTGAGCTAGAACATGGCAGTCCGTTTCTGCCAGTTAGGAACATTCCTCTTTTGTAGTAGAATTACTGTTACTTTTCAGTGAATGGTATGTGCCATGTAGAATGATTGTCTACAATAATCCTCCATTACTCTTGCAGAAGTAAAAACCATTAACTGACCTGGTGCCTCAAGGTTTTGAAAACATGCTTCTCTTAGTTTTGTATCAGCATTTTCTATTCATAATATTTCTTCTCCTCAGACGGTGTCTCTTGCTTTTTCACAGCCCTGTGAAACTCCCTGATGAACAAGGGTCCGTGAGTCTTCATAAGAATTTGTTTTTCCCAGTTTCTCATAGTAAAGATCCATACCATGGCCCCGATTTGCCAGTTTCAGCCGTTGCTGGACTGGTAGGAGATGAAGCAGAAACATTCACGGTAGTTACTGATTCTTTTCCTTTTGAATATTCCAATTTATTATACTTTTTATGCAAATAGGTGTTATTAAATTAATATTTTTAACATTGGTTAAACAGGTACAACCCAGTAAATAGATGTGTAATCTCAACAATATTTTTGAAATACATTTTGACAGGAGACTTAGAAGGCATGCTGCTGCTGCACAGTACAGTACAATGTAGAGATTTCTGACACAGGTCCTAGAATAGTAATATATCTGTGCAGTGGAGGCACTAATCTGTGTCCCAGAAGCAGTATAAGCATGTCAGCATTTAACCATGCCCAAGCTAACATGACCTGCTGAACCTCTGAAAAACTATTCCCATTGCTATTCCCCCATTGCTATCAGTTTAGCAACCTTCAGGTATCCTTACTTCCTTTGGGAATTGATTTCTTTTTGCCTCTGAAAATGTTTTAAGCTATGGTAACATTGAAGGCAGCAACCCCTATTTCTGAAATACATTCCCATACCACTGTCAGTGTTGGACCTGCCTATTTGTCTCACTTGTATTTGTTCATTTACTTGTTAGCTTCCCTTGAGTTGCTTCTTTTGAGAGGTTTCAAAAGTGTCCTCATTTTGTTTGAAATTTACTTTCACCTGACTACTGGCTAGAAGCATCTGCCAGTGTGAAACATTTAACTTGCAAATCTGGGATTCTCTTCTAAGATTAAGACCATCAATTTCTATTTGGTGGCATGTGATATATATGAGACACCAAAACTACATGGGTAAGATGATACTGTCATTATACACCTTTTCAATGGACAAATGTGAGTTCTGTATTATCACATTAGTATACCCCAAGTTTCTGCCATAAACTTTTCTTCTAAAGCAGAATAAAAAATAAAAATAAGGAATGATGCTTTCCTGACCTCATCCTCTTTTCATGGCTTCACGCATTCAGAGCCACAGAGGTTTTTAATGGTGTAACTGCTGATGCCATTGCTTTCCAGGACAATCAATAACTGCAAACCACCATCCTTCTGCTGATTCTGATTGCACATGAACTGTTTATATTTCTGATCACTTAGAACACAGAAAATGAAGATAATATATGCTCATCGGGGGCAATGCCTTTTTCTTCTGCCTTACTGTCTCTTGCATTATGTGCAGATGATACACTGCAAAATCCACTTTCTTCTTTAACCTGTAAAGTGAATTACAATAAGTATTGGGGAAAAAAACAATTGCCATATTAGGTCTGTGATGCTTAGTAGAATTTGGCTGTTCTTGAATGGATGCTATTCCATTCAGGAATGGTAGGTTCTTATGCTTGAACTTGCAAAACCATGTAATGAACTTTTCCATACAGAAAAGTTTGTGCTTTCAACCATACTAGATACCACTATAGGGTCTTTGCTTTCCCACTGCCTTCATTAAAAAATAGATTTCTTTTTGACACCTTCAAGGTGATAATGTTCTTCTTATACATAGAAATATTCCTGGAGTAAGAGTAGATTTTTCTACTAGTCTTGGATGAAGATTTCATTTTCTTTCAAATTACAAGGTAAATGGTAAATGTTTTGATACTTACTTACTGTCCAAATTCCCCAGATGGGTGTATTTTGGTTGTGAATATCGACAAGGTCATGAACATCAGGTTATTTATAAATGAAGATTTTTTTACAGAAATACAAGGTGTTGTTCCTTTTATTGCTGTGGTGGTGTATTTTTTCCTGTCTGCTAAGTTGTGAGGTGCTACACTCACCAGGAGGCACTGAATCAGTTTCTGTCATGTTTTCACCTTTGCCTCAGGCTATGATAGCTGAGTAATTTTTCGCAGGACTTGAATTTATTGTGCCTTGCAGCACTAATTCTTGCCTCCACACATGCCAGTGCACATATGCTCCATCTATAACCTAACAGAAAAACAACCACTATTAGATCTTGTAACGCCCAGCACTGGGAGGGAAACACATGCATGCGTCTTATCAGGTTAAGCAACCCCTTCCAGCACCCCTCATCTGAGTCAGTTGAGATCAATGTTCTTCACATTAATGTAAGCACCCAAAGTGGAGAACCATTTATTTAGACTATGATTTGAAGGAGTTGTTCTCAATCTGTAGTCCATGGTCCTTGGAGGACCTGTGGCCAACTCCTAAGGAATGTGTCAGAGGCAAGCGAGCCCATTGCCAGCACACTTCTTTGCTTCTTGGAAATGTGTTATGGTTCCATACTCTAGAACCAGATACTGAGGCTGGCTATGTACCAAAGTGTAACCACAATGGGGCAGCAGAGCGAAAGGAATTGAAATATCCTATGGCTTACAATTCATTCTTGCCTTAGATTGATTTGGTTTTGTTTCAGTATTTCTTACATTCGGGGCCTGAGTTTCCTGAATATGCTTTACTATGACAAGACCACTTGACTCCATCCCCAGTACCAATATTATCCTTTTGTCTTTTTATAAAACTTTTCATGGCAAGGATCCATCATGGATTTTTTGTCTCTCAAGAGGTGCTACTCAAAAGAGGGAAAAGTTAAAAAAAAGATGGTTTTATTATTATGCACCACTGTACCAATGTACAGTTCAAGAAGCAACCTGGTTTGGGATTCACATAATCTCATCCTAGGATTAACATATTTTCTCTAGTTTATGTGTAAAGACAGTCAGGACAGCAGGTACAAAGGAACATTACAGAACTTGTCTTTACACAGGAATCTTCTGATTAACAGTAGTTCAGCTACAACTTTCCCAAAGATTTGTGATGTTCAAGCCCCATAAAATCAGTGAAAATGCCTATATTAAATGTTTCTCTGGGTGATGTAAAGCCCCATTTGTTATAGATTTATTACTGTTAGTCTTATTTGATTTATGAAGTAAATATTAATATACTTTATTTCTGTAACATTTTCCCCCTGAGAAATTCAAAATGCTTTGTAAGCATAAACAGAGAGTAAGTTACCTACCCAGAATCATATAGCAAGTCCTTGGCATATTTTACTAATAAAATCCAGGTACTTATGAATCCCTGTCCTATGTTTTCATCACAAGTCCATCCATATTTCCTCTTTTTATAGAACCTTTAGTGAGAGAGCAGGTATTTTATAGAATTATAGACTCTCTTTTTTTCAATCCATCCTATTGTCTAGTGTTTCTCACCACTTCTGCTTACATGCATTGGTTCTTTGACTCTTCTATTTTAAATATTCTCCCAAGGTTTTCTTGTGTTTTGTTCCCCTCTGACCCTCTGCAAATTCTCTTCAACCTTGCTCTTTCTATCATGGTATTTACATGACCCCCACTAGTGTTGTATCTGAACAGGTCATTGTCTTTAATAATATTTGGTGGGGAAGTTCTGTTCTTCCTGTTTTATGGGTGATAGATTTATGAGATTTATTTTAGCAAAATGAAATTCAAGGCACATGGAAAGTCTGTGGCAGGGATATTTCTAGAACTAATTTGCAGATGACCCAGAGGTTGACAGAGCTGTTCTGCAGAGCAATATGGATTATATGATAAGATAAACTATTGAAACAAAATGTGGTTTAGTACTGCCAAGCATGTAAGCCCACATGTGCAGGTTATGTCTACAAAGTGGAAGACTGCTCTGAAAAGGAGTTTGAAAAGCATTTGTCAGAGTGAGGTAACCATTTAAATTTGGGCTTCCAGTGCTATTCTGATGTTAAAAAAAATAAATCTAGGACCTCAATGGATTGAATTTTATTGTAATCTTATAATTAAAAAAAATGGGAGATGACTTAGCTATGGTGGGTCGATATCTTTGTGAGGGTAGGGAAGATACTGGAGCGACTTCCAAGCTAGAGAACAAAGCTGTAACAGATGCAAGTGCTGGAGAATAAATTCAGATAAACTCAGATCTAAAAATATATAATTTTAAAATGAAAATACAATTCATCATTTAAAAAAGCTTTTAGGGAGAGAGGTGAGTTTTCCACCACTACCTCCAGTCATGACTTATCTCGAAAATGCTCTTTTTTCTTAAGTTACTATCCTCATTGAAGGAATGACTGAAATAAAATAAGGCTGGTGTTATACAAGTGGTCAGACTAGATGAGGTAATGATCTTCTTTTTGCCTTAAAATGTACGTCACTGCTTGTACCGGTATTTGTCATTTATTGATTGAACTTGTTTATTTTTCTGCTGAAGCCTAGAATTTATATTAAGCCTTCAATGCATCCTACTGCCCACTGCTGGACTGCAACCTCAGAAATTTACATGGGCTGTGAAGAAGGATATGTTTTGGCAATTAATGCTGAGACACACAGTGTTTCTGTTCTTCAAAAAAAACCTCTATCTGGTAAGAAATAGCTGTGTTATGTGTTTTATTCATGTAGGGAGGGAAGTGGATAAGTGAAAGCTTTTTTTGCTTCCTTCTGTACTCCTACTGTGTACCTTAGAGAAATTGTAAAACTATATTGTAGAACCATATTTCTTATATTGGTATGATAAAACATTTGAGAATGTCTTTTGAACTTCTGTGTGGGTTTCTTTAGCATCCAATAACTGACTTTCATTTTTCTTTGGCAAAAAAAAAAGAAGAGAAAAAGCTCTGAATACATCAAAAGTGATAAAATGAACAATAGTTCCAGGAGCCCAGATTTTATTAACCAGCTCTACTAGTTTAACATTAAACTATTAATAGACCGGGTATACACATTCTTTTACTATTAGTTAAGTGCCAATAATGTATTTTATTTTGCATGAAATACTGGATTGTCCTCATTTGGTATGTAAGACAATGTTAGAACAGATCTTTGAAAACTCATGATAAGTCTTAATGTTAACTTAAAAGTTAATATAATGCTGCCTAATAGAATTCCTAAAGCTCAGCTCTTACATAAACTATTTTTTTAATGGAAACAATGCTGCACAGACTATCAAGCTTTACTGTAGAAAGTTTGAAGCACAAAGAGTCAACAGAAGATGTCTCTGGCTTCAAACAAAGAAATCTGCTTTTAGTTTATTCTAGAATGGGAGGACCTTCAGATTGATTGCAACTTGTCGAGGTGATTTGTCTGCCCTATATATATTCCCACCTGTCTTCTTTCATGGGAATATTTGCCATTCAGGCTTTTCCTTGGCCTCTGTGTTCTTCTTTGAGTCCTGTCCTAAAACTGTGTAACAAAATTGTCTGTATTCATATTGTACTGAAGCTTCTGCTTAATATAAAACATACTGCAATCTGTAGCTATTTAGTAGAATGCCTAAGTTCATGCCCAGCTTTAAGCACATGCTAAATTCCTGTTACGGTGTTGCAAACAGAATCATAAGCAGCCACATTTCACTCGGACATTTTTTTCAGACTGACTGAAGTTTCCTTTGTAAATACATCAAATAAAAAAATAACGGTTAGGCACAACAATACCAGAACGTAGCACTAGAAGATAATCTGCATCTATACCACTCTCCATGCCAAGTGTTGCTATCTCCCTTTTACAGCTGTAAGCTGCATCACAGGAAGCTTGTGCCTGCTCAGTTGCCCAAATGACAGAAATGGTGGGAGAATGCACATTTTTGATTCAGTGTACTGAACCTGGCCTTTTGTTCAGTAGACTGGAATACAACTGACTTATTGCAATATTGACATATATTTCTTTTGTGCAGAGTACATGTGTAAAATATCGGACGTGGTGTCGTATGTTCGTAGAGAAGTACAGAAAAAGAAAGGTATTTCCATGTTTAAATCAAGCTCATAGATTTTTAGGCAGGACCGGTGATATTTGGGAGTTATAGTATGTGTGTACATCTGGAAGACACTGGTTAGAAAAACAGCTCACAGTGGCCTCTGTAAGACACATTGATGACAATCTTTTACATGTTTACGTGACAAATGATTAATAGCTTTTGTGCTAATAGCCAAATGAATAGCCTCAGGAGAAATAGTGGCAGTGAAATAATTTCTATTTATTCTATTTTAAATTAGAATAAGTGATGCTAGAATTGGTCTGCTACGTTTAGTTTTAGTACCTTTTTTTAGAACTGCAATCACTTGGAATTTAGTTGAGTTAGGATTTAGAGGTTTGTTTCAAACACTTTGCTTTGGGCTCCATGATACAAAAAAGATATTCACATAATGGATGAAATTCATCACAGGGCCACAAAGATTACTGAAGATTACTGCAGAGTCTAAGTACATGACATACAAAGATGGGCTAAGAGAACTATGTTTGTTCAGTCTGGAGAAAAGGAAATGGGCGATTTTACTGTTGCTACAGCTGCCTAATGAAAGGTTACAGAGAAGGTGGAACCAGACAGGCAAGGACACTGTTTGAATCAACAGAAATTCTGGGTAGATATTAGGAAAAAAAAATACTATCACAGCAAAGGTAGTCAGACATTGGGACAAGTTGCCCAGAGAATTTCCATATTCAGACCTCAGCTGGATATGACTCTGGACAACATGATCTAACTTTGAAGTTGGCTCTGAGTTTGAAGTTAGCTCTCTGCTGAGCAGAAAGTTGAATCAGAGGACTTCTAGGGTCTCTTCCAACCTAAATGACTCTATGATTCTGTTGTTGACCAACTTTAATGTGGCTATTTAGCAGCCTTTGCAAAATCAAATGATTTCTCAAATTAATTTCTAGTTCATCAGACCACAGTAGTACTGTCAGTTCAAGTTATGCATACCAGCCTTCTCCTTCACTATCACAGAAAAAAGTCCAAAAAATGTATAGCCCATGGAGCCTTTTGACTCACAAATAGTAAATCATCCCAGATTTGTATTTGAGACACATTGTTGCAATGAATTAAATTTGATATTTTATGTTGATTTTGTGCTCTCAGGTGACAAACCAAAGGATTTGCAAAAACCAGTTTTACTTGCCATGGCATTTTGTAACGAGGGACTGTATGCAGCTGGAAGTGTAAGGCATCTTTTAATGCTTTTAATTTACTCTTACTGAGTGGAAATCAAAGAACATTTGAATGGAGTATATTTGTAGAGTTTGCTGCAAACACAGGAGTTAGAAAAAAGTGGAGGGCTGCAGAATTATAAAGGTCCTCTCTGGTGTTGTATATATTTTCTTTGTTAAGATTTTAGATGAGAAATTGGAAGGGAGCAGTGTGGGAAGATACCCCATTTTTGTAGTCAAAGACGCAACAAATGAGGACAATCCTATTTTTAACAAAAGACAGAGTATCCTAGAGGAATGGAAAAGAAGGAGGGACAAAAAATAGGAAAGGAGACAAAATGGCCAAGAGAACTGCCAAATAGGTTTGTGTTAAATCTAACTCAATATTTAACCAAAACTGACAATGCCATTATACATTACTGCTTAAGAGTGGGACAAATTCTTATACTGGCTCAAAAGAGACAATATGAAATCTCAAGTACTAATTGAGACTGTTGTTATCAAACAGGGACTGTTACTAGGACTTGTACTAAAGAACACCTTCATTTTTCAATGGATTTATTTTCCAGGGTAAACATCTTTTGAATTTAAACATGCTAAAGGCAAAAGAGACCATTAGTGATGGGGTACAGTTAAACACTGTTACTTTAGAGATTTTCAGTAGTTCTTGCTACTAGTAGTTCAGTTTGCTGCTGTGGGCTAGGATAAATGACCTAGACCTGATGTGGATTTGTACTTTTCTGCACAGGATGGCATTTTATTCTTTTATCATATCAAAGGCCTGGAGTATGAGATGAAAATCTGTACTGATATCTTACAACCCATAACCAGCCTCATGTTCTCTCCTGATTACACCGTACTTCTGCTTGTCACTGACCAGGTACAGCATTTGAGATAATAACATTATACAATGGGTTGTTCCTGTGATTCTATATATGTATGCTGATACTATTAGTATGAAATGTCTGTACTGTAATCACACAAGTCAACAAATTGTGTCAGAGGTGAACTTAGTCCATCTTGTGTTTTTAATGAAAGATTGGAAAGACTTTTAATGAAACACAGAACAATTGTCTCCTACACTATTATAAAGTGCCTAATGCTGAGATTTCCCAACAGAAATATCTGTGTGTCTACAGTGGAGTACATACATGTTTAGGGTCTCCAATGTGGCCAGGTCATGTGAGACCTACTGAGCGTGAGCTCTAGGCTTGGTGTGCACCTGCACAGTAGGAAAAGTGTAGCTCGAGTGCATCAGTCCTACTGTGGCTATGCAGTAGAGTTGTTCTGTACATGTACCTGAATTTGCATGGCAACCCAGTCCAAGGTCCTTCTTTGACCACCCTGATGTCCAGAAATCTTACACAAGGGTCCCAAATCCTCAGTTTCCACCTGTTTTTCCAGATTTAATAATTCGCAATCATTTAATAATTTTTGAAGCTCTTAAAATGTTTTTGTAGAGTGTGTGTGTGTGTCAGTCAGGCGGTTCTGTGCCTAGGACAGCACTGACATGAAAACTTTGGTCACATTCTCTGATTTCATTCTCCTTCTGTAAAATGAGTAGAGAGGCTCTAAATTTTTATGTTTTATGTTGTTTTAGAATATTTATTGATTCCTGGAATAGCGTGAAATAAGGTAACTGAAAATTATTTAATGAAAGCAATTTTGAGAAACAAAACTTCTTGAAAATGTGACAAGCTGGATCACTTTAAAATGAACTAATAGCTAACTAAATGATCTTCAGCTAGTGTAGATTAATATAATCCACTAAATGCAGCTGAATTCTACTGGACACTTTTTACATCAGTTTAAAATCAATAATAAAACTTTAGTGAAGCTCAGAAAGATGGCTATTTTTTTGTTGAACTCTTTGAGAGCTTTAATGAAAAGTTTCATACCCCAGTGATGGATTATTTCTTTTTATTTGTCAGGGGACAGTCTATACTTACAAACCTGCCCACAGTGGAGAAGCTGTCAAACTCTTGGATCCATGCAGCAGTTGTTTTCTGGCAGCTGATTTTCTTACTCCAGGGAACAAGTACTGTGTGGTAAGAAGTGGAGTTCTTTCTTATGTATAATAGTGGCTCTTTTCAGGTAACCAGTATGTTGCTAAGGCACAAAATCAAAAGCCTTGCAGAGACTGGGACTGTTCTGATATTTGTTACAGTTGTGTAATTTCTGATTAAGGAAGCAAATGACATTAATTCAGCATGGCCTAGAAAAGGGTCAGAACTTGCCCCTCAAATGCAAACTGGATAATTCATAGGCTTCTAAAATGTTATATTGGTTCTGCTGTTGATTTGTGTGACTCACTATTGTTCAGGAACATAGCTGAGCAAAAGGTGGATTCAATTCAGAGAATAGAAGTTGGAACAAGGAATTCCTGCTGATCTTTTCAGCCTTCAGCACAAATTGGAACAGCCTGAGAGATGCCTCTGTCCTGGTCCAGGGACAAAGAAGACCTTCCTCTTGGATCAGTCCATTGATCAGAAATACCTTGCTTTCCTCCTATGCCTTTGACTCCTGCAAGACATATATATTAGCCAGCAAGTCTGATTCATCTCCAGGCCATGAATTCTTCAAGTAGCCAGTGTAGGGACCCTGGGGTCTTAATCCATTAGGTTTGCTGAGTCTCTATGTTTGTCATTAGCACAGGAATAATAAATTTTACCTGACTCAGAATGAATAATGTGAGGATTGATTGATGTCTAGCCATTCTTTATCATAGAATTCTAAAATTGTCCGGATATAGGAAGAACTGAAGCACCATTATGATATGCATAAATTTCCACATGAGAAAACAAGACCTCTCCTTAAGCCCTTCCCTATGCAAAGAAAATTGTAAGCAGGTTGTTCTATTGCTGGCGGAATGGTAGGAGTGCTAATATTGATTAAGCTTACATGTTCTGCCCTAAATTGTTTCATTCTGCTTAAAGACCATTCCTGTAGTTGCAGCAATTCACAAAAATTATTAAAAGTTTTCCTTACAGTAGGTGTACCTTGCAGCAACTGGACTTAAAGGAAAAGCAAGATAATTACAAGCAAAACTAGTAACCAGTGACGTGCTATGTTCAGACATTAGTTGAATTTATATTCTATAGAAGATCATTAGTCAATTCCAGACTATTTGGTTATTCCATACTCTTTTGACTATGTTCTTCTCTGTTCAACAGTCTGTAACAATTTCAGGTGAAGTACAAGTTTGGTTTCTAGAAGATGGAACTTGCCTCAGCAAGCTAAACCTTGATATTGAGGTATGTGTAACTAGGAGCTTATGTATTGACTGATACTTAACATTTTCTTCAATATTTTTCAATTCATAGCCTAATATTCCACACATTTGGATCAACCAGCGCTGAGAAAAGCTCAGTAGTGTCTTTGAGCAACACATGAGATTTTAAAAAGATTATCTTTCAGAATGTTCTCTTGAAATAATTATGTATTTAGCTTGGCCATAAAGCAGAGGAAATATTTCCACCTAATATCCTAATGATGTTTCTTTATGCATATATTTTTAAATAACAATCCATTCTTTTATGATATTGCTTTATTAAATGTTTGTTTTTAATGAGTGTCAGAACTCAAAGGAAAAGTTTCAAATGTATAAAAACTAAATGCCTTGACTGATCTGAAAAACAGGTTTTAATAATTGAGTTGATAAAAGTATTTCAAACGTTAATGCTTTGTCCTGATTTAAGATGCATTCGAACCCTGAAATCTGACATAGTAAGAAAAAAATCCCTTTCTATGACAAGTGTACACATAACAGTGCACTCAGTGTTTTATGTAGGTGGAACTTCTTTCACTCAAAACGTGGATAGTGGATATAATGGTTTTTTTTCCTGAGGAGTGCAGAATTAGCTTTTAATGTGTAGATACAGAGCACGGGTAAAAATGCCTATGATGTCTCTATATTCCTGCCTTTTTTTTTTAAAAAAATAAAGCTTTTTAGATAAACCACTTGGGGTTTCTTCTCCAAATTTTAGGGACTTTTAAACAGTAAAAGAAATTGCTTACTAACATATACCATAATATACAAAAGGATATGGAATTGTTAAGTATCTTTTACTTCTTGACTAGGCAACTGCTATGGCTTGCTGTCCCTCCTCCAACAGTGTTGCTGTGGGGACCAAAAGAGGTCAAGTCTATTTCCTTGATGTAACCAAAGTTGAATCTCCACGGCTTGTTCACAGAATTTTTCTTTCCAAATTTCCAGTGCTGTCTTTGCAGTAAGTATGTAGTAACAAGGGCAGGAATACTGTCAATTTGTTGCTTGAGTAATGCTGTTAGTTGAACAAAAAACTTGAAGTTTTTATTCTAAAAATAGCAAAGTAAAACATTTTAGCAGCTTCAACTTTTTCCAGCATATTCTGAATTGCTTGCAAGAGGAGTAATAGCAGGATTTATATGAGAGAAATACAATAAGCCTATATTTTAAGAAAGTTTATCCAAGCACTTATACCAATGCATAAGATCCTTACTGACTGATCACCATTGGGCAGTAATTATGCACAATTCCATGTATCTGGACTTAGAGGGTTGTTTCTCACTGAATGTAAATTTGAGATTTTGTGAAGTTAATTTTAATTCTTTAGGTCATCCCTTCATATATGGTGGATTTTTATTAACATTCTTAATTATTCATATGCTTAGCATTCTGGAATTTACCAGTCCGCCTGTAATTAGCTTTAGTGATCTAAAAGACTTTGTTTAATAGGTTGGTTGCTTTTTTCCAGTTACTGAAAAATCTGAGAGTATTTTACTTCTACATTTAAAAAAATTGAATGGATTTTGAACTGTTAAACTTTAAGTCTGCCTGTTATTTGGAGGCTCAGATGTGTTCTCTTTTCACAGTTATCTAAGATAAAACATTAAAAATAGATACAGGAAGCAACTTATTCAAAGTCAAATCAATGTAAACAAAGACATGTCTATTCAAAATAATATCAAAATCTGTATAGTAGTTTTATTTTTTAAAAAGTGAATTTCAAAGATATTTATTAAAGTTATGCTTGGAGTATCATTAGCTTTAGACTGAGCGCTCACTCAGTTAGAAATTGCACTCATAGCACTGGACTTTGTATCAAGCCCTAACCCTGTAAACCTAGAAGCTGAAATTGCAGTTGTGCTCATGCCCTCAATGAAGTCAGCAGAGTTATAAAAGTGAAATTATTGGACCCTTTTTATTGACTGTATTGAACCATTTTCTATTTGCATTTACATTTTTTTCAGTTATGATCAGAGTGGCCAATTCCTCATCACTAGAGCTACAGAAGGACTTATCTTTGTTCTAGATGCCCGGCCTTCAAAATTGTTCCAAGTTCTTGGATATGTAGGTAATATATGTAACAATATTAATTACACTGTATTTTCACTATTTTCTATATTTTAAGTATACTTGCTGGTCAGACTAAGCCACTCTCCTTCATTCTACTTATTTTTTAGGAGGACTAAACATATTCTTCCGCCCTATTTCCCAACCATATTTTGTTCTGGCCAGTCTTTTTTTTTTCTCTGGAATTTTAGGTAGCAAATGCACTAAGGTGTGTATAAGTTACAGGGAAGAGAATGGATTAGCTGACCAACTGATCACAACTCCAGCAAAAAAGTAAAAGTGCTGGCAAAGAAATTAAGACCTTTGTGGCTTGCCATACGAGAACTTAGACTGAAAAACTGTAGGTCGTGGTAGCTGGGTGCAATCTGCTCTTACAAATATCTGCCCCAGCTTTGCTGGTTGATACTGAAGAATAAAAAATTATGACATTTTAACTCACAAAAAAATTATTCTGAAATTTGTAAATGTGTTTATGCAGTCTCTCAATTCCAATAACATTATACCTGTAGATCAAAACTATGTATATAGATCTTCATCATAATTTTAAGTATAAAGGACATTATTTTATCATCTTAATTGGTTTGACAAGTAAAGAATTACATCTCCTTCGATAATTTTCAGAATTTGAGTAATCATGTTCTCATTGCCTGGCTGGTTTCTTAGAGGAGGGCTTTTCTGTGCTTTGTTGGTTATCAGCAGACAGCCTCAAAGTTGCTACAACTCAAGCTGGATGTAAACTCAGATTGGAATGTTTAATGTAAGAATAACACTCTGATGCTCAGCATTCTCAGCACCAGATGCCTCAACCTGAAGTCGTGTGTGTGCAGCACATTCTGAAACCAGTTTGTGGCATGTTTGACATTTTAATGCAAGTTCAAAACTGTGTGGTTGAGCTGAGATGTATTCTGAATAGGAATCTCATTTGTTTCAGATGATATCTTAGTAAAAACAATGTTGCCATTATTCAATAACAATTTGCATTGGTGTTCCCTACCTGCTTCAGAACTGGCAGATGAAGTGCTGGGTCTTTCTGTAGTTTCTGACTTAAAGAATGACTCAGTTGAAGTGGTGGTACTTCTTAACGTAGCAGAAGTCCAGCGAGCAAAACTGGAAATTTTTTGTCTATCTTCAGCACTCATAACAGGTAATAATTGAAATAGGTGATACTTTTCTAAGGCAATAACACATTATTGCCATCCCCTAACACAAAATGCCAACAATCTCTTTCTTCCTCTCATCTGTACATACTCTGGGGACATCATTTCTCATATAGCAGTCTATATAGACTTATAGTCAGCTGAATCATTTCATTAGAATGACTGGGATGTTTTGAGGAAAAGCCAAGGAAGGAAGTAAAGAAGTAACTCACTTGCAGAATCCCAAGGCCACCACTTAACTACTACTGGTTGTTGTTGTTATTGTTGTTGTTATTATTATTACTACTGTGTGGATAATGGCCAAAGCCAGCCACAAAGAGACCTTGGGCTCTAACTTGTATCCCAGTAAGGAATGTTACCGAGAAACATGCTATGAAAAAATCAGCACTATGAGGAAAAGGGGAGAATTAAGGAGACATAAAAATGGTGTAGCTCCATTCACCTTCTAGAAATGTGGCCCTGTGTATCTTCAGTGTGCAGTGTACATACTGGGACAACACAGTTAGTATCTCTTCATAATCTGGAAGTAAAATGAAGAGAATCTGTTAGTCTTTCACTAAATTGGGTAACCCACACTAAATTCTCAAATACTGTTCATGATTTGTTTTATATATGCCATCCTGAACTGTCAAACAACTCGATAATTTGTGTCATTCAGGACACAGATGTAATGTCATAGCACTTTAGAAGTACTATAAACAAGAGAAAATGGACCAGAGTGTCATGAGTGATCACAAAACTTCCAATTGTGTCTGATATTCTAGGAATATCTAAAACTTATATCCCAGGAATGCATTGATTTGAGGCACTTTCTGGGATCAGCTGGGAAACAAATTCAGTTGTTATGAAAGAGTCTAAATGCATTCACTTAACAAAGACACAGTACAGACTAATGTCATGCTTGGTGGCCTCACCACGCAGCCAGCCCAGGGCAGGCTTGGGTGGCAGTGGCACCATGCACTTCCAGTTTTATGTCCCTTCCACATAAGAATTGTCAAATCAATATAGTTTGAGGTTTCAGTGAGCCACCCAGGCTGTGTGTACTTCATGGCAGAGATGCCCAAACCATTTTTAGATGAAAGCAATGATGACATGAACCTCCATGAGAACTAATTAGCACTGCTGAAGTAATACCCAAGAAGCAGAGCAAATTAGTCTATACAAATTGTCACATCACTGTGGTTAAACTGTTTCTAAGTACTTCTTTAGAGCTAGTACAGCTATCTCTCTGCTTCACTGCAGTGTGCTACACAGGCACAACCCACAGGGTCAGTGTTAAAGCTAAGTATCTTAATTCCCAGTCTCCTTGAAAACTCACACCATGCTCACTCCTTGCTGAGATTTGTTTTCATAATTACTTGATAGGTAAAGCACCTGCATTAGTGGTAGTAATGTCTCTTCCTCCCTGTTTGTTTTTTCAATCTCTTAGATAATGATAAATGTGTTAATGAACAAGGAATGTTTAATGCTAGTGCCATTAAAAGGGAGCAATATGATCTGGATTACCCTTTGAGCTCAGCAGTCAGAATGAAAGATAACATTGTGTATGGCTACTGTACCTGTGCACCTTTCATCTGTAAATACCATCTCTCTGAAGAGGTAATTCTCTGGAGCTGCTTTATTTTGGGTGGTGGTTAAATACCAGTGAACAAAGGTTGTAAATGAAGTGAATACAGCAGGATATTATCTTAAAGAAATCCTCTCTGCACTAGAAATACCTAGTCCATGTGTAAACATCAACTTTCAGTATCCTACCACCTGCTCAGAAACCTGCCAAAAGCAATCTCCTTGTTCTATTACAGAGAAATCCAAGTATTGGCTCTTAAAACTCATACTGCTTGCAGGCACTTCACATACAGCTTCTGTCTTGGAGCTGTGCTTCTGTGCAGTCTACTGAGTAACCTGAATATCCAGCTACTGAAGGAACTGAGCCAATGTGAGGCCCTGACTGTAAGACAGAACTGCAATCCCAGCCCAGCCCTGCCTCACAATGAAGTAGTGGGGGCTTTGGGAAGCCACTGTCGTTGCCTGCTGATGAACTGGAGCTCTCTGCAGCTCACAGGTTTCCCTCAGTTTAAGAGCCAGGTCAAGGAAAATGGTGAATTCTGAAGGTGAACTTTCTTCCTTGACAAGTTCCATACTTTCTGATCCTAGAAACTCCAGGCCCAAACATCCTGAACACAGACCCTTTCGAAGAGACGAGAAGCAAATCAGCAGCACAGCAATGGTGCTGCTTCCTGAGCTCAGTAATCCAATAACATTTTAAATTGCAACGCATGTGATAACCCACAAAGCTATCACTAGTTTTCTCAAAGTGGCATAGATATTTCCGTCGTCTGAACTGCTGCTAACATTTTGTTTGTTTGGCAGAATATGTTGGAAGATCCATCAGTATTTTTATCAGAAAAGAGGACTCCTAGCAATCAGTTTGGATCAGGTTTCCTCTGTTTATCACCCAACAGCCGGTGGCTGGCATCAGCGGCAAAGGATGGTGTTTTGTTCATCTATCATAGTTTTACTATGGTAGGTAAGCATCCAGGCACAGGTTTTGTTTGGTTTACATGAGAAAGAGGTGTGAAAGCCACTTTCTTTCACTGCAAGCTTTTCTTCACTTGAATAGAAGGTGTTCCAGAAAAACTTATGTTGGACATGAACTGACATACCATTATACAGTACAATTGTTTTTGTAATGAACGTGTATGCAATCATACAAACTACTTTCTTCTCCAGTAAATCCCACGGTAGATAATTTTACTACTCTTCTTTATCTCCTGAAAAATCAATATACTAGATACTTGCCCCATCTGTAGACAAAGATTATAAACTCATAAATCCTAGTCTTTTATGTACTTTGTATTGATGTTTTGAATTGACTTTTATCTAAAAATAAAGAAGCATAATTTACAGACATATTCCATTAGAAAAATGTATTTGCTGATACTGCTTCTATGACTTTTCTAGGATATACTTGCTCAAAAGCATTGTCACTCATATCAAGGAGGGGGAATCAGATCCGTGGTATTTTCTCTGGATGGAAAATTCATTCTTGTTAATGGTGAAAATGATGGTGCCCTGGTGTGTCTGAAATGGAAGTATGTATAAAGTGGCAGATCAGTACTGATGGTGTAAACTCATGGATCCTGACAGACTAATTTTTGCATCTACTTGTGATTCTAGACTTCCTTTTTATTAGTCTCAAAGTAAAGAGGAGAATTGGGTAGAAATAAAATCACTCATCTTTAGTGGTGGTCTCCCTAGCTCATGATAAGTCTTGTTTCAATACAAGATATAGGAGTATCTTCTGATAAATATTACCCATAGTGAGCTTCTTATCACTCTCAAATAAACCATCTGGAAGGGGCTTTCTGGAGATGTAGGGGATGTTATCTCCTGAGATACTATTTTAACTCAGCAATTAGGAGACCACATCTTTAATGGGAATTCAGCTGTGACTATGGAGAGCTCTTAGCAGACATTAGGACTAAGAGACACTTGAAACTACAGGTTTTCTGTGGTGTAACAAATGTTCATGTAGATGCATAGATTAAAGATGACTCTGCCAGAGCAGTACTTCTAATTTGGGTAATACATCTTTCAGAATTTCTGATTCTGTGGAAACTTCACTCGATTATGCAATTCTCGAACTCAAACAGTATTGAATCATATGTATAAATATTGAATTGCATTTTTAAATATCTTATTAATTGTTTTATAAAGAATAAAATTCATCCTTTTCCATAATACACAAAAAATATATCGGTTCCCTTTCTGTTTACTAGGAAGATAAATCAATTTGAAGTTAAGGAAGCTGCTCTTCACTGGCAATCTCTTCTTGCTATACTGAACAAGTCTACTTCGAATGAAAATGTTGTATTAAAATCTATGGCAGAATGGCAGTTTGATGCAGAATCCACATCGAAAACACTTCCACAAGAGAAACTTAAGGTGTTTATTTTTATGGGAAAAAAAACTTGATCGTTATCTTACAATTACACATGACTATACATGATAAAAACTGTCCTCCTGTTGTAAAAGTAGAATACCCCTGAGGATAGGCTGAATATGCTTAATTATTAATTTATGGAATAGTATTATCAAGGAAATTAAATAGTTGTGGGAAGATGACATACCTATCTTTAGTTTCACTTCGTTCCTTCAGCCACAGAAAACTGAAAGTCAGTTTCTCCTCATTTGAAGTTATGTGTCATACCCAGTGTAATGTTACTGCTATGAATTGTGTGTTACTAGCCCTATATTTTTCTGTTGAAATCAAGCAAAGCAGTGGTTACAGTGATTAGTACAGTCAGCCCATTTGAGTCAAAACACATTGCGTAATAGCAAGGGTTTGCAGGATCAGATCTGGGGACTGGTTAGGGAATGAAAATGTTCTAACACTCTCTGGAATTCAGTGGTGGTGGTGTTGCTTCTAATGTGAGTCCATTTTTTATTTAATTTCTATCTCTTTTCATTCTTTCTTAAGTACCTGAGATGGATGCTTATATCCTTAATTTCAGGAGGCACCACTTAAATCTTCCAAGGTAGAGCTGACGGAAGAAGATGGAAACACCACCAGTTCATATTCAGCCAGTACCAATGACATGACATGGATAGACCAGAAAATAAAGAAGGTACTTTCATAGAACAAATATTAATCAAAGCCAGAGTTTTCAAGAGTCAGTAGTTGTTTGTGGTCCCAAATTATATGCTATAAAGGAATCTAGTTTCTAAAGCTTTTCTGACATTTGGACCTCTCTTTAAGGCATTGCAATCTAGACTTCTAGAAATCCTAGGTCAAGGTTATAAACACATCAGAGAACATACTTTGCACAGTAGGAGCTCTAAAGACCAGAAGACCACTTCTACACAGGGAGTAAACTAAAAAAATTGTCAAAGAAATTGGCTTCCTTTAGAAACTTATGAAGACTTTTTTCTTCTAAATGTAATAAAGTTGCACAGAAGATTATTGCCAGAAACCAAGCAGCTGCTCTCTTCTTCCCAAAGGCCAGAATAACTAAATCTACAGCAGTGATAAATCAGTACTCAACAATATGACATTGATTACAAAACCCGTGAAGTTTATTTCAGGTTAAGGTTGAGGTGAGCATGTTATGTAACCAAAGTTTTTTATAAGTAAAACTGCATCAAAGACCTAACTGTCTACAGAGAGGGGATTTAATGCTTTGTGAGCCTGGAAAGCGCTATGTTAATGTTAGTTTAAATTATTTTGTTTCCCAGAAATATGAATTTATGGATGCTAGGAGGTTCTTTCTAATATGAGCCAAAGCTGTGTGTTTTGTCCAGCTTTTCAGATTCAGTGATAGAACAAAGCAAAATATCATTGCTTTCTGGGTGATCTCAGGAGTGACTTTGTAAGTTATGATGCCATTTCACAAGTGGCTCAAGTCAATCTAAGACATACTGCCACTGAAAGTGGCATCTACTCCATCCCTCTCCCAGACATGAATTTGTGTTTCTGCTTTGATGTTAGCTGTCATGCTTTGGTATCTCTATTGGGATCCATGTGACTGTGTATACATGAATACCACGTGACTATTAGTATCAGCTGGGGACAAGTGGTGAGAAGCAAATGTTGAAGGGCAGCAGTGTGATCTTAGGTTAATCTCCTGATTAATTTCCTAGGAGATTTGCATCTGACTTTTAGAAGATGGAGTCCACATAATGTCACCCTTCCTTTCAATCAATAGCCAACTTAAAGTTGTAAAGTTATTTTAGAAAGGAAATTCCAGATGTCCAGACTAATTGCAAGATTTTTCAGAAGAGATTGGCAAGGCTGCAGGGGCAAAAAAATTTCACTACTTCCAGAATGAAGTTTGCTTCCCATTTACTTTCACTGCTTCCAGATTTAGTTTACTTATGTCTTTAAATATCCTATTGGAAATGCATAGTGACAATGAAAAATCTAAGGAATATAAAACATACATTCTGGCAGCAGGCTTTACCCAGTTCAATGTGTCTGTAATAATTTCAGTTGTAATTACTTCTTTAATATTTTCTTTCTTTTAAGCTCTATTGCTGTACAAGTTTAGAACATGACCTGGTTGTACAATCTTTTTTCTCTTGAGCAATTCTAAGAATCATCCTATTGAATTAGGATTATGTCTGTTTCAGTTATTAATCCCTTTGGAGTT
Organism: Aegotheles bennettii; assembly: GCA_013398125.1. Lineage (NCBI taxonomy): Eukaryota > Metazoa > Chordata > Aves > Caprimulgiformes > Aegothelidae > Aegotheles > Aegotheles bennettii. The sequence continues at coordinate 1,358,981 of VZRW01013704.1, read as the reverse complement.
TTATTTTCTGTACAGATAATGTTCTTTTTTATTATTTCCATCTTTTTTTCTCTTTTTATCTCTTTTTGTCTTTGAACATTATATTTGTTTTATGTCAGGTCATTAGAGAAGAGACTCAGAGGTTTGCTAACCAGAAGAAAGAGCTGCAAATGGGAATTAAAAAGCTGCGTGAAGCTGTGAGTTTCTTGCAAGGATAATGGCTCAGTTTACCAGTTTTGTTTACAAGTACATTTCCTTTATTGCTTTCAGCTCTAGTGCTCAGTTACATTTTTGTCATAAACTGAGCAGACAGATAATAAAAAGGCATGCTTCTTCAGGGACTATATGCTGAACCTGTCAGGAACTACTGTCTGGTTCTCCCTTGCTCCAAATAAATATTTTGTACCACCCTTATACCTTGAGCAATCTATCCCCTCATCAAGCTAGTTTCTGCCCGTCTAACAACCTTCCATTACAGAAACTACTGTCGTCTCCTCTTCCTTCTGTTTCCTTACATAAAAACTGCTACCTGCAAGAGGATTAGACAGAAGGTCACCTAGAACAGTCTGCCTAGGACTGTGTTGAGACAGATTTTGATTATCCCAAGGGTGGAGACTCCATGATCTCTCTGGGCAACCTATTCCAGCACTCAGTCACCTTCACAGTGAAACAGTGTTTCCTGATGTTTGGTCAGAACTTCCTGAGTTTCAGTTTGTGCTCCATGCCTCTGGTCCTGTCATTGTGCACCACTAAAAAGAACCTGGCTCCACCCTCTTAGCACCCTCACTTCAGGTATTTATATACATTTATGAGATTCCCCCAAGCCATTTCTTTATAAGGATGAACAGTCCCAACACTCTCAATACAACAGAGGATACCACTAGCCGTTTTTGCCTCAAGGGCACATTGCTGGCTCATGTTCAACTTGGTGTCCACCAGGACCCCCAGCTACTTTTCAACAAAGTTGTTTTCCAGTTGCTCAGCACAGAACATATCCTGGTACATGCGGCTATTCCTCTCCAGGTACAGGATTTTGCACTTCCCTTTCTTGAACTGTATGAGATAGATAACAACTGAATAAAGTTCTCAGAACCAGAGAATAAAAAATTGTGTACTACAGGTTCTTAGAAAGTATTCACAACTTCACTTATAACATCTAAATCAAATTTAAGAGACAGAGGAAATATATTCACATAGTACTCTCCGTCACTAGCCACAGGCAGCACATTTTGCCAGTTACCGTGGAGCGGTTAAAAGTGGAGGCAATTAAAATAATTTTCTCCGATATCAAGTTTTGTAGTGTTCAGAATAGCATTTCTTCTATTCACATTCAAATTACTTTTTATTCCTTATACTTATTTTTTTTAAAAAAACAGATTCAGAAAATGATGCATGAAAATGAACAGGTGCCAGACATTGAGAAGCTGGAGCAGCAGGAGTTCAACCTGGATATAGAAGAACAGGAAAGAACACAAGCAGAGGCTGAACAAAAAGTGGCCAGGGTATGATAGAAGGGGGGGAGAACATTTTAAATCTGGCACTATAAAGGAGAAAGAATGACTGAAGAACAGAGAGAGGATGATCTCAAAGTTGCTGTTCACTGCTGAGAAGCAGGAAAACTTACAAGTATTTTAAGTCACTTCTTGAAGCGGGTGAAGCTGCTGATGCAGACATTGCCAATTGGATCTGTGCCAGAAACTATAAGTCTGACACTGTGGCCTTGGGCGATGTTGCTTAAGTTCTACAATGCTTTTCATCAAATATAAAACGATGCCTTTCAGTACGAGTAGTATGCACTATAGTTTTTGGAGAAGATAGCTGCAATAGTCTAAGATCATGAAATATTGGTAATTCATTTAATCTGTTAGGTTTATTTCAATAACTCAGTACAAACTGCCCATACCTTGTTATTTTGCACCACATCTTGTTATTTTCTCTTCTGTATCTTGAAAGGTGAGGGAGGAGATTGAGATGGAGAATTTAGCCAACCGCTATTTGCAGAATGTGATCAAAAACGAGTGCTGGGATGCTATGTGTGTAAAAGGACGTGCAGTTAAGGTAACCTCTGCTTTTTGACTCATTTTCTGCAGTAGTTAATTGGTTCCTTATGGTACAGAGACAAAATAAATAGAAGCATAACATGTTTCTGTTTCGCTTATGGTGTGGGAAAGAAAAAATTCTTCCCAGGGCTCATGCAAATCTTTCATTCTGTTCATTTTGTCTGAGCCTGGCTAAGTTTACTTTCTAAGATGGATAAGAATGCTGATAAGCAAATCATCAACTCTTTAATTCCTTGATCTCAGAGAATATATTTATGCAGTGTTGCTAAAAGGAGAGGTAAATATTCTACACAATATACACAATGTTTACACAAAACATAAAGGCAAAATTTAACCCTGATTTTGCTTATTTTAAACAAAGAGGGATTAGCCAAACTGATGATACTGGATTATCTTGTGGGTGGTGAAAGACCAAGTAATTTTACAAAAAAATCTAGTTCTGGTTCAATTCCATGGATAAAGAGTCTGTATCCATAATTAAAAAAAATAAAATAAAATATTTAAACCAACCATTTTCACTACCAAAAGGCAAGTGGTTTTTGTCTCACCTATGTATTTTTACTATATTGTCTGTATTAATTGATCCTCAATTTTATTCCTGATTTTAAGAAGTTTTTATAACTATTTAGCATTCAGATATGAACAAATGAATTGATAGATGCATTCTGAAAAACTTTCTTACCTTGGGTTTTTCTTCTTTTTTAAAATTTGAGCAGTGCTTCCATAGGGCTTGTGAAGTAAAGAATTATCCACTGAAGGAACGTAGTGAAGAAGAGCTGGAAACTCTGGAGAAAGTTCTCAGTTTAAAGAAAATTGAGACAGCTGATCTTAAGGTACAATCTCTTCGAAGTACAGTACAAAGACATTTTGGAACAGAATGGTCTAAGTTGGCATTTTAACCCTTCTTTACATAGATAAATTTCTAAGATGCATTTTCTTGCTGTAGAAATTGTCCAAAAATTTTTTAAAAATATAATAAAGGTGAAACGTTGTGATTTTACTCAGAATAAATGTATTGGTATTAAAGAATCACAGAATAGCTGAGGTTAGAAGAGCCATTTGGAAGTCATCTAGTCCAACCCTTCCAGAGCAATTTACTCAGGGCTATTTCCATTCAGGTTTGGAATATCTCCAAGGATGGAAGATTCCATAACCTCTATGGGCTACCTCTTCCCATGTTTGACAACTCTTACAGGAAAAGTGTTTTATTACGTCTAAGTTGGATGTCCTATATGTCGATGTATACCCATTTCCTCTGTTGTCTTTACTCCCCATCACCATGCTTTATATGCATTACTGAGATCCACAGAAGCTTTCTCCTTCTTGAGGTTAAACAATTCCAGCTCTCTCAGCCTATCCTCACATACTAGCTGGTTCAAACCCTTAATTGTATTAGTGGCCCATCACTGGACTTGCTCCAGTATGCCTATGTCTTTCTTGTCCTGGAGAACGTACAAATGGACCCAATATTTCAGATATGATCATTTCAACTTGTATTATTTTGAGCTCTAAGCTTAATTGCAGAATTTTTTCATATGTGTGCCATTGGATCATGTACAAAATTAACATTTATCATGTTTGTGATATTCAGGTTCAGAAGAAAAGTCTTGAGATTGAGTCTAATATTGTATTATTTAAGGAAGAAGAAAAGAAGACAGAAGTAGAGGCTGATGATAGTGCATCTTACTGCCTGATTGGAAGTCTGAGCTCGCAGTATGGCGGAGACACATCTATCCTGTACCAACAATGGGACTTGCACACCAGGGAGCAGAAAGTCAATCAGATAGTATCATTGAAGGTGTTGTCTCCTTAAATATGTATTACTGCAGTGATTGTCTCATATCTTTTGGTTCCCACAGCAATCACAGCCACTATTAGATTTTGGATATGCTGACACTTTACAATGGAGAGTTGCACAGGCCTCTGAGTTACTGAGATGAAAGTTGATAAATGCACATAGTGCAATAGAGCACCATGTGAATTTGCCAGTTCAGGTCTGGAAGAAAAACCTCTTTATGAAATTGGTTACCCAATTTGAGGGTATCTGGATTTGCCCACTGGTGCCTCAGTTTCAGAGTTTGTATAGCCAAAGCTAGCTTGCGCATCTCAACGTGCCCTGTGAAAACATGACCTTTTTTCATATTATTTGTGGCTGAATGAAAGATCAGCTGGATCCTCAACCATTTCCTTTCTCTCCAGTCTTACCATCCCTTCATTTGGTGTCTTCAATATTTCTGTTATTTATTAAACATTACTATTAGACTCTCTCACTTCTCTTACCCTGGCTAGTTTATCAAGTAGTAAACATCCTACAGAATAGGCTTCTTATGAAGATGATCTACAAGGGTAGAAGTTGTTACATCACTACAAAGCATTGCCTCCTCAGAGCTCTTTAAGGCTGTAAATGGTAGCAGAGCTCAAAGATTATGCATTGCAATACATAAAATCTAGTATATACACTAGTGTTTAAAGTAGATGGCGAAGAAACACAAGGAGCAATTTCAGATGCAAGCTTAGATATAACAAGATCTTTCTACTGTCTAGCTTTAAAGATGCATATTATATATCTAAGTGTAGATCCATCTTCAGTGTTCTCGGCCAATGCAGTGGGCTTGCTGAGAGCCAGATGGCTGACTAGACATTGAGCACAGCCTGTTTTCTCCCAGCAACATTGCACCTTGTCTGCCATCCTGCCTTATTACATCCTAATGTATTATCGTACTAGAAATCAATGAAATAATAATGGACAGAAATATTTATTGTAATACAAATTGCAAACAGGTCATGTGTTTTTCTCTTTGAAGCCCCTTCTTCTTTCTGCTGAATAGTGAAAAAAAAAAAAGCAAATAGAAGGCAGCCCAATCTTTTATCTAGTTTTGGCAACTGTATGTTTCTTTCAGAATCTGTCAAATAGCAACTATGTAGAAGAAAAGGAATAAAAATTTCTAGGGGAAAAAAAAAGAAAACAATGATAATTTGCCCACCTCCATTTAACAAAGCTTGAACTCTGCCCTTACGATTTTCACAAAAGGGCTTTACCAGTTTATCTCTCTATCACACATACAAATACACACATTTTTGATTCTGATGGCTTGAGGAGTGGTATATAATCATGGATGGATGTGACCTGTGCAGTGTTGCTGTTTCCTTTTTTTGGTATTTCAGGACATCATTTACAAAGTGAAAACTGCTTTTAATAAGGAATTTGACATAGTTGCACAACAAAAGGAGCAGGAGATAGCACGAGTGAAAGAAAGAAACGTGAGGATCCAAGAAATCTTGGCACAACTTGACCTCCAGGTGGAAGTGTGGGAGCCAGCTCTTACAGATGATGAGATCCCGGAGCGAGCACTCACTGTTCAGGATTCAGAGGTGTCTGAAAAAGAAATCTTTCTCTTTCACCCACTCAAATACAGTTCTCCAGTTCTTCTCATTCCCAGACATTGTGTCAGTACTGAAAACCTTAAAACTGATGTATCTGTGTACTTCAAGTCATCTTTTTGACTCTTTTGCTTCCCTTCCCTTTTTAGGTAGAAAGCTCTTAATAAGTCAATCTGAAATAAATAAAGTGTATGCAATCTTATTTTATTGCTGTTAAAAGTTTTTAATTACCCATAAATTAGGTAGAAATTCCCCCTTTTCCTGTCTGTAAGATTCAAACCAGGCTTGGAGGGATTACTTCCATAGATGAGAGTTTCTCCATTTTCTCTGAGCAGCATTTTGAAACTAAGTAGTTTCAAACTAAGCATCTAGGTACTAAAGCATACTTAGTACTGTACTTATAAATTCAATTGATAATTTATAAAGAAACACCAGATTTCTTATACAATATATTGCACTTATCTCATCTGTCCTTTTGATCAGTCTTTCCCCACTTCTTTCTTCTCTCCCACCAGTCAACGTTATTCTACTGTCAGAAAAGGTATGCAGAGAACAGGACTAACATCAACAAAAATGATGGTAGTTTGAATTTTAGCATTTTAAAATATAGCTTTTGAAGCTGTTCAAAAGAACTATTTTCTTCTTGAGAAACATTATCATAGAGCAGAGATACAAAAAGCATTAAAAAATAGTATTACAACATCTTTCCAAATGTTCTTAGTCATTATGTGATCACATTTGGAGAAAAGAACCCTGAAATGAACCTTATTTTCTTCCTTCAGATTAAAGTTGAAAAATACTTGACTCAACAAGAGAGAGAGAAAGCAGAAATGCTGGCTAAGCTTGAAATGGAAAGACGCCTTGCTGCCACGGTAAAGTAGTATCCTTTTTATTGAATATGCCTTTGTCTTTGGTTAGGCTTATTTAGTTAATGCTGCACTGGAATATTCCAGTAATGTAGTATGGGAGAATAAATTGAAAATGGTAGGTAATGATGATGTGTGCCTTTCCCCTCTTGTTATTGTTTATAATTGGAACTACATAGACCAGCTGGGGAAGAAAAGATTTCGTGTTATGCTCACAATTTTAAAAAATGTGCTTAGTGGCAAGTAAAAATACCGTATCAGGGGACTGAGGACTAAATACATTTCTAAATGCATGCTACTGCTCAATCAAGAGCTTTGTGCTTGATATGTGTTTATTGACTGAGCAACCCCCGTTCTTCAGGGATCAGACTAGAAGATCATGGAATGACAGAATAGTTTGTATTGGAAGGGACCATAAAATTAATCTAGTTCCAACGCCCCTGCCGTGGGCAGAGACACCTCCCACTAGACCAGGTTGCTCCAAGCCCCATCCAACCTGGCCTTGAACACTGCCAGGGAGGGGCAGCCACAACTTCTCTGGGCAACCTGTGCCAGTGTCTCACCACCCTCACAGTAAAGAATTTCTTCCTAGTATCCAATCTAAATCTCCCCTCTTTCAGTTTGAAACCATTCACCCTTGTTCTATCACTTCATGCCCTTGTAAAAAGTCCCTCTCCAGCTTTCCTGTAGCCCCTTCAGGTACTGGAAGGCTGCTATAAGGTCTCCCCGGAGCCTTCTCTTCTCCAGACTGAACAACCCCAACTCTCTCAGCCCATCTCCATAGGAGAAGTGCTCCAGCCCTTCTGTCAATTTCCTGACCCTCTTCTGGACTCGCTCCAACAGATCCACATTCTTCTTATGATGGGGACTCTAGAGATGGACACAATACTCCAGATGAGGTCTCACAAGAGCAGAGTAGAGGGGGAGAAATGCTTTCCCCTGGCTTTAAAATGCATCTGTGAAAAGCCGAAGATGGCTCTTGCCCCAAAAGAGATGAAAAATAAGACAGTGACAATACACTTCCTTCATCCTAGCCTGCCAACTGGCACAGAATAGTCTATGCCTATGTCTTCTTTACAAAACTGGCAGAATGGTAGTTTTAATAAGTTATTTGGTGTATGAACATCTGTCCACCAGAAAAAACTCTGAGACTTTTAGCATATTTCACATGCATCACTGCAGAGCATAAATCTACTAGTGACACACAGTATATATATATGGGTGGTCTAGAGGTGAACTACCTCCTGCTATCATTCCCAAAACTTTCAATTACTACACTTTGTTTTGTACCCTAAAATATTTTTTGTGGTCGTTCATAGGACAATGAAAGACTCCGTGCTCTTAATGACATGATGGGTGGAGTGCTAGAAGTCAAAAAGGAAGACATCTTGAAACTGGTGAGCTGAGTTTCTGCTGTATCATTTAGGTAGCTTGTAGGATTTTTTTAAGGAAGTGTGAAATTCAACTAGCAAGTATTTTCAGCCTAAGTGATAGAAGAAGGTCAGAGAATTGTAGAATTGTAGAACTGTATTGCTGGGGTAAGGGTCTATTATCCGTGACTGTGATCTTACAGAAAAATATGTTCCATTTAACTTGGCAAAGATAGATTGTACAGTAGTAGAGGAAAGAAAGAATGTGAAGGAGAGTCACAGAAAAAGAACAGGACAGATCCAAGTGCTCTCCCTGGAATTGATCTGTTTTGGAAAATTAGGATTCCACTTAGAAGCATACATTAGCATGGAGTCAGATTTGGGGTTCTGAAACAGAAAATGTCTTGTACTGACAGTAGTCTGTTTGAGTACAAAATACTTTTGTTTTACAAGATCCAGTAGTGAATTCCTGTAAGCATGTGAGAGAGAATAGCACCATATATATATACCAAAACTATTGGTGCAAGTAACAGACTAGAAGAACAGAATATATATGTTACTTAGACTTAAGGCTTGTACATTACTTACCAGTAAGAAATACCTTTCATTAAATTCAATGTGTGCTATAGTTTGTTAGTGTGCTGATGGATACTTAATACCGCTTTTGAAGCATGTTTGTCTTTAACACTTTCAGGATATTCCTCCACCTCCTTTTATATCCAAGCCTGAGCATGCTTGGAGTGATGAAGAGAAGAAAATATTTAGAGAATATGAGGAAAAAGTCAAGGAGCTGAATGAAGAAAAAGAAAACTATAGAATCTGTGATCTTACAGAAAAAAAGTTTTTGAAGAAAGGTTTGAGAAAAAGGTTTTGTTCACAGTGCTCATGACCAAAGCTTCTGATCTTTCTCAGGAGCTACTTCTAAAACTGAATAGAAAAAACCAGAATCAATGAAGAACAAAGATCATGTGGCATATTAAATAAGTTCTAGCCTAGACAGTAAAACAGGCAATCTCTACTTACACCAATTAATACGTGCCAAAACTTGTGATACCTGGCAAAAGGTTACTTTCCTTCACAAATGTACCAGTAATCCTAAAATGTTCTTTTTTTTCAGGTTCCATTCCCAGAGTTGCTGATGCCATACATAAATAATACTATGATATTTATCCTTCAAAGTGGTATTTGGACAACATAACTTGGTAGCCTGGCAATACTCTCCTTCCAAACAAATAATTTCTGGGACCTTTTGGATAAAGGATACAGTTCTATATTGTGCATTCTTCAGCGTCTGATATACTAAATCAGAGCTTCTTTGTTCCTCCAGATGTAATATTGTTGCTGTTGTCCTTCCCTTTCCCAGGCACTGCAAAATGAATTGAAAAAACTTGAAGCTTCCATCCAGGAAACAACACAAAGTTTTGATGAGACTGTGTGCAGACTCTCTGAAAGGAAGGTGAAAATAGAGATGGTCATCTATCAGGTATCACAGAACATTAATTTTTCATCACTGCCTCTGTACAACATGAATATTAATGTTTTTTATTACAATCTTTTCATAGGAAGAGCTCAAAATAGTCAATCTCGTTTATGCTTTACTGTTGGATGAAGAGTTGGATACTAGAGAAGCTGGACTTCATAATTTCCTTACAAAAAAGGAGAAAGAACAAGTAAGTTATCATTTGGAATGCTGTTCTTGGGAAATGTGCAATATTTACAATACAGTTTTTTGTGAAAACTGCTCTTTCCAAATCAAAATTTTACCATAAATGATTTTCTGACAATTTACAGGCTCATTGATTTTTTTCTCAACTTGTATAGGTGCCATACATTATAAATACTTATGGTTTTGAGTAGATACTCATCTTGGTTCATCTGAAGTTCTTTGGAGTTCCGCATACATTCAGAAGGGCATGCTGCTATTTGTTGGTGATATATGATATTTTTTAGTATCCAGTATCAAGCTGGAAGCACAAATTATGATGCTTTTATGACAGAAAGATGCACAAAAGAATGTGCAATGCCATCACATTTTTTGCTGAGGTGTCTAATGTAGGCCAGGGCCACGCTGACTTATGTTTGCTAGTTCAAAGCATAGACAGAGGTGGTGTGTGAGTATCTGACTATGGAAGCAGAACATATGACAGAGTACACAATATTTATAGTCTTATTGACCAGTTTAATCTCCTGAGGAATTTACCCATACCTGTCAAAGGAATACAAGTCAACAAAAGACTGGAGAGCACGAGTAGTAGATCTGAATTTCAACACAAGTGTTTACTACCCACAGTAATAATTTTGAATGACTGTTCTGATTCCTGTTCTTGGACAATATTATCCCATTTTGCCCACTTTGTCTTTGTGGAGCTGTTCCTGAGTCCACAGACTTCCTACTGAAACTCTACAGACCTCTGTGTTTGGAGTTTCAAGCAGCCATTTGTATGTGAGCTCCAGGGAGAGGTTCCAAAGTAGGCATCTAGCCCCTACCACTAAATAGGCCAAACTAGTTTTAAAGTTATGTGAGGCCAAATGTATACCAGCTTACATTTTTCAAAATACATGTTTATTTATTTTTTTAATAATCTAAATGTTTCCACTGGTATATCTTTTGGTCCATGCAAACTGCCAAATACAACAAAATGATCTCCCCAGCAGACTATAAGCATTTAACAGCCTCAATAAAACAGATGAGCTTCGTATCCGGACACGTAGCAGAACTATGTCATGACAACAGGGAAACGGCATTCTAAAATTAAGAACTCTCCACTGAACAGCATTTTGAGAATTTTCAGCTGATTTTGAACAGCATTTAACAATTTTCGACTGGTCTTACCTGTGATGACATGAGAGGAAATCTCTATGCAAGTCAAAACAAGTATCAACATAAGTACTTACACTTGAGGTTTAAACAGAATACTTGTAAGTTTTTATATAAGATATTTCTTATGTTCTTAAACAATGGACTAGTTCAATTTCACACCTTCTCAGCTTTTAGCAGCATCTACAAGTAACCCCCTGAAGAAGGCATTATATTGTTAGTAGAAATAGCTCTAGAAATAAGGAAGTGTCAGCTTCATCTGTATATATGAATAGCCATTCAGTGCTTTTGCTGGATAAGTTTCATACTTGAAATCTTTTGGTTTTGCTATAGGTCAAGACTGCAAGAACAATCCAGACTACAGAAAATAAAATTGAAGCTTACATAGGCACATATGAAACTGCAAAAGCTGAAGAGAAGGTGAGACTCTAGACAAACACAAGGAGATTCAGAAATTAGAAAACATATGCTGTGTCTTGATAATGAGAAGAACATACTTCACTGTAAGCATGGGATGAGTTCTGGTCAGCTTGCTGATCACTGAAATTAAGCAGTAGAGTATGTGCGTAGAATTATTTATTAAATAGTCTAGATTCCCGTGATGCTGGGAAAAGCACCACATTCTGTATGGCTAAGATACGGGCAGGTTTATGTCTTTTTAAAAATAACATTGTGATAATAAGGAAACTTTTCTGTTTTCCTCCTAGAATCTGGAACGTGGTTTTACAAAAGAGTTTGCCAATGTACCTGCTGATCTTCTTGATGAACTTTTCCAACTTTACAAACAACGACCTACGTAAGATCCCTGTCTGATTCCATTTGGTTAAATAGCAGTATTTCTTGTGTGTCAAGAATGAGAATGCTGTTTATTTCAATAGTCTAAATTACTTTGACAATCACTAGACTGACTGCCTTTTAATGGATATTAACAATGGTTGATTTCCTATCATGCTAAGGATTGGCATTTTGAGTACTTACATTTCCTTATTCACCTCACACAATCTATTTTTAATGCAATCATTAGTTCTCAAAAACATATATTCTTATTTTGTATAAGATGCAGTCTTACCTATTTTCTCTTTACAAGAGTTTGAGAGTATGAAATGTTCTTAGTTGTTTGTGAGCTTCTTTTATGCAAGAGAAAATAAAAACTATGTACTGTGTATGTGCATTAGGATCCCAGTGACAGAAATGCTCCTTGACACTGCTAACCCCTACAGGGATTGTTCAGGCTCAGCTGAAGATTACAAAAATGCACTTACCCTTTTAATGAAAGCCATGGATGAACTGGATAGCTCTGAGCACATGCCTAATGGCTTAGACCTGTCTGTATGGGAATATTTTTGTCTAGCTAGACGAAATAAAATGGAGAGTGAGGAGCTGGTATGTAAAATTCTTTATTTTGCCAGTATACTTCTTGATATTTTCAGGTTTTAAACTTTTGTGGAGTTCAAGTGTAGGTCCAAGCTAGTGGTGAAATGACAACACAGCATGCATAAGCTGCATTTGAGTTGCTTCTGGCCACATTCAATTCTGAGCAACAGAAATGTCATCCAGGGAAACCAGCTTTAATTCTCCTTCAGAGGAAAAATTAGCATATTAATGTGGATGGATTTGATCAGAATGATTGTGACATTGATATGGTTTCCTTTTTTTTTAAAAAGACAATTTTCCTCTTCTTTATCCAGAGCAAAAAACCATTCTAGCAAGCCATTTGTTCAGTTTAAAAGCATGAAGGTGTACATCTGAATTATCCAGAGACAAAGATAGATGAACTTTGACCAAGAGAGAAGGAAATGTGATTTCCCTTCATGTGAATAAACTATGCATAAATGAATACATTATTTTCTGAGCAGAGTGTAAAGATTGTAACCTCTATGTCTCATGTGCTCTACTGGGACTCTCAAAATACCGGGCTGCATATTTATACATACATATGTCTTAAGAACTTGTCTTCTGTGTCATCAAAAAGGCTTGCCTTAGCATACTGACAAAGTTGACAAAGTTTAGAATGTCACTATGTTGCTTGCCTAGGTGAAATGGAAGGCGCTAACACTGGCAGAGATGCAGGCTTTTCTCCAGAGAAGAATGGATGACAATAAGAAGATTAAGTCAGAAATAGAAGACATTTTCCAAGAACTCACTTGGTAATTTTGTTTCTTCTCTTAGGTTCAGCTACAGAACCAGAAGTTACATATAGAATTACATGGCAGTGTTCTCCAACACTCTTTTTTCTAGGATTCATCTAAGAGACAGACATACAATGTTTCTGAAATGAAGTCTTATTGCAGCACATGCGAGCAGGCCAAAGCAGTCTTAATCTACCGTCTTAAGTAACAACATCAATATGGATGGCAGCATGGTCTTCAGTGCAAACTGACTGCCCCAAAAGCTACACCATACAGTGAATTCCCCAAAGCTTTCAAGGCCATATATGCACAAGCTAGCTCAGTTAAATTTTGCTCATGTAGGCCTAAGATACAGTGATCACCCCTAATTGCAATGTACTGCTCAGTCACACAACACCTGATTTCACTGACCTGCTTGGACCTGTAATATTTCATTTTTTCATGTATATTCCATAATTTTCACATTCATTGTCGTTTAGGAACAAACCCCAGGATAAATTATACAAGAAAATGGATGCTGGTTGGGAGTCTCCTCTATTTCCTTTTCAATTGTTAAGATTTCTGTTCAGTAAGGACACTTTCTCTTAGAACATCTGCTAGAATACGTTAACTTGAATGCAGTGGTTGAAAACTTCATATATGGAAATCAGTTGCAAATTCTGTTGTCACTTTGGGAGCAAATAGAAGACTGTCTGTTAAAAAGTGAACCCTTTGTGAACATACCACTTACCAGCAATAACATAAATAATAAACATTTTGAGAATCGTGGCAGGATTTATGTAATGCTGTTGAAATAACTAAATATTGGTTTTGTTTTCTGCCATTTTAGGCTGCAGGAGGAGAAGACGAAACTGCAATTGAATTTGACTGTCCAGTTTTTGTTAAAACAAGGACAGGTGGAATTGGAAAGCACTGATATACTAGATTACAGTGATGCCATTCTCATTAATAAGAGTGTTATTGAAGAACTGAATTGCTCTATCATGGTAATTTACGTTATCCAAAGGAAATTTAAGCTTTTTAAACAAACTTGTTGTCCTTCAGGGGCTCTGTTTTTTCTCCAGTTTGACATCTAGTTTCAATTCATTACTACACACCAGCAGGCTCAATTGTAATCTAGAAGCTATTAAGAGTTCTGTAATGTCTCTTATCATGATGTAAAGATTGCAATACAGAGTCCTTGCTTGATATTTGATCAATACAATTCAGATCAATGAAATGGCAACAGATTTTAGATACACCATCACTTACACACGCACACTCTAAATAGAAAATGCTAGTATCCTGGGCACCAGTCCAAAAATTCCCTCGAGGTAAACTTGTAGTCATGTTACAAAACATTTGAACAGTAGCTTTAAGATTTTAAAAATTAATACCTTTTTAATGTAAGGTGAAATTGGTATTCATGTTTAAAACAGTTTTTCATACTCTCATTGAACATTCTTTTTTTTAGCCATTCTAGCTGTACAAAAATTGCTTCTTACTGCTACTGCACAAAGCCTTCAGTAAACAACTGCAATACCTTAGAATCACAGAATCATAAAAAAAGCCTTTTAAGATCATAGAGTCCAACCATAAACCTAACATTGCCAAGTCCACCACTAAACCCTGTCCCTAAGCACCACATCTACACGTCTTTTATATCCCTCCAGGGATGGTGACTCCACCACATCCCCGGCAGCTTGTGCCAGTGCCTGACAATCCTTTCAGTGAAGAAATTGTTCCTAATATCCAATGTAAACCTCCCCTGGCACAACTTGAAGCTATTTCCTCTTGTCCTATCACCTGTTACTTGGGAAAAAGAAACCAACACCCCCCTCACTACAAGCTCCTTTCAGGTATTTTTAGAGCGCAATAAGGTCTCCCCTCAGCCTCCTTTTCTCCAGACTAAACAACTGCAGTTTTCTCAATACAGTTCCCTTATAGAGAGGAAAGTTGTATTTTGTAGAGCTAAAGTGCTTTCACATTCTTATAAAAGATAGAAAGATGGACAGAGAGGTTAGCTGTAATTTTCTTTATCTCCTTTTATAATCCAAGGCTGTGGCACAGAGCATAAAAAGGAACAAAATTCCACAAAAGATAACCACCTGGAGCAAAGTCTGGAAAAAGACTGCAGTACAGCATGTTTTCCTTACTAAAACTACAACTTCAGGAGCTTGCTCATCTTGTTGCAAATAATTATTCCATAATTTGTGAAGTGTGTTAATTAAGATTAATATATCTTTTTCAGGCTCAAGGGAAAAAAAAAATTGCTAGCATGGTGGAATATAAAGACTTCTCTAAAGGGATATTTCAGCTGGAATGGGAACACAAGAAAATGACAATGCAGATAGAAGATCTGAACCAGAAGGCTCGGGATATTTTAACACTACCTATTTCAAAAGATCGCCAGCTAGTGAGTTACTTTCTCTAATTTATATTTTGACTACAGAAATTTTTGCTGCTTATACCTGTAAAATCATTTATAACTCAAAGTCTCTTACTACTACAGAGAAACCTGATGCATAATTCAGCTTTCAAAGGGAAGTATTACTCTTGGGATTGATCACTGATGAAGTTCTTCAGGATTTTCAGGTGTAAACAAAGGCAAAATTAGCCCTAACTGTCAGTGATTCAAAATTGGCACTGAGAGTAAGGAATCAGGATTTTGCAGCCACAACGAACAGATCCTTTAAATAAAGCATCATAGCTTCCTTTTAAATGAAAGGTCTGAGGTGCCCCCATCTGGTTATTTACAGAAATATCATAACTTTTGCTCAGCATACAGATTGAGCATTTCTACAGAAGCCTCACTGAGCCCCACTCGCTGTCATTTGTTGGCCCAGCAGCAGAATGACGGGGAATTGTTTGCCATGCCCAGCAGGCAAGAGGCAGCAGCTGGCCAGCGAGTCAGCACCCCCATAACTTTGAACATGCCCAGCTGGCCAGCCAGAAAACATAAGTAAAGGTTGTGGGAGCCAAGGATACCAGTGGGAGAAGAGCATAGGAAGAAGAGAGGTTGTAGGGGAAGCCTGAAGGTATTGAAGTATGGGATGCAGAGGACTGCAGGGAAAGCTGATGGTTTTCTGATGAGATGAGGTGAGGGGCATAAAGGTTTGGTCTAAGGGATGTTGGAGGATGGGTAGCCTGGACAGCTATAAAGCACAGAGAAAATGGAGAATGTTGGAGAGCAGGATACTGCAATTCAATCAAAAGATTAAAAGAAAATCCAAAACACATCTTTTGCTCAGGCTTCTTTTGTTTTGCTGCTCTCCAATGCTGCTCTCCAACGCTGCTCCCCAATGCTTCTTCATTTCTGAATCACAGTCAGGGGACTTCCAGAACTAACACCAACAAAACAGCTTTCCAAAGAGGTGATGTGACAGCGCACTGAAAAGTTCTTGTAGCAGTGTTGCCATTAGCTCAAACTTCATTTAAACTGATGAGCAGAACTATTGCCCTGCAGAGAGAGTTAGGCTTATGCATAGAAAAGGCATATGCCAGTTTAATCAGAATTGAATGCTCTGAGGGACTTGACTTTACTTCACTTGAGTAGAATGTGGGGTTAGCAGGAAAGACAAGGCAACAAAAACCGCAACAATAAGAACTGAAAGATGGCTCAGATAAATGTGAGGAGGGCAAAAGACCTGAGAACAGCTTGAATGAGAGCTGTTAGTAAAGCAGTAAGTAAAAGCAGTTTGGTGCTGTAGGCAAGAAGCCTGCTGGGTCTTTCCAGTTTTAACTCTTACAGCAGTTCACAAAATTTTACTTCTCACTTTGGTGGGACAGTACTCTGGAAGGATGAATCCATGTCTACAGAAACCTGTCTACTGCCCATTATGGGTCATATGGCCTGTTTTACCATTTGCCATTTGATAAAGAGGTATTTTAATAGCAGTGTCCCCAAGAAAAAAATTTAATAAATTCTGTGAAACCTGAATTACAAGAATGATAAAAGAATTACTAGGAAGCCACCTGACAGACAATAATCACTTTCTTTGCTGGCCTAAGGACAGACTGTATAGCACTTTGGCCTCTAGCTGTGTTACCTTAGAGCACCTCATAAGCAAAAGTATAGCTTAGGTTTTTTGACAACTTCACAACAAATTTGTTTGGTCTTTGCTTCCATTAACAGCTGTACACTCTAGTATTCACACAGCATCCAAGAATATCTTCACAATGTCCATTTATGATCACTAGTAAGCCTTTCCACTGTGCAGAATTCTAGTTTTTTGAGTTTCACATAGTCTGATTGCCTTTACAGAAGTGTGAAACTGTTGACAACAAACAGGCCTAATAAGATGGTTTGTTTCTGTTTTAAATTTTCAGTTCCTAACTGTGCTGAACTATGACGGCCACATTGCTCACCACATTTCAGTGATGGAGCAGACTCTTGGCATCATGGATAAGGTAAATCCTAAGTGAACCACTACATTTGAGACACTTTCTTTGTTTAAATCCATCTCCTCTCCTTCCTTAACAAGAGGTGTTTGTAAGGAATAACTGCAACTGATGTAGGCATACTAACTCTTCAGCTAACTCGCAGACTGTGGGAGCATAGCCATAACAGTGCACACAGATGAATACCCATGTATTTACTCAGCTGAATTTCCATAGTTTCTTCAACTTGCACTGAGCTGTCTACAGCAGCAGTTCTTCAAAGTCTTTGGAACCAGTTATCATACATGGATTGCTGCATAGATCAACCCTATGGAGACAAATCTACTTGCTCTGTCACTGGAATGCTTTCCTTCCTGAACATCCGAATGCCGATCTGCTTATCACTTCTTGCACAGCACTGCCTATAAAATTCACTCTTCCATTTCTAATGAAGCATTCTTCCTGTCTTCACTGCTTAATGTTCCTCTCCAGGAGTGTCAGCCCATCATAGTATCACACCTCCCCTATATTCAAGAGACACAACAATCTGATTTGCTGTGGCTCCCTCGTGTATTTCAACATTCAAATTGTGATTATCCTTGTTTATAAGTGATTCCACTGGATTTTCTCCAGGTTGCTCTAGCTGGCATCAGCCTCCTCTTCCTCTTTAAGCTTTAGTATTTTGTCCCTTTACAGCCCATCCAACAGCTTGAGCACAACCCTTTCTTCAGCAGCTCCCAGCAGCCAAGAGTGTTCTCAACTCATGGATCCCATTGACTTCCTTTCCTCCCTTTGCCTTTCAAGTTTTATCTTTAATATATCTCTCTCCCTGACCCACCTCTTTGTTCCTTGTCTGCTATTTATATTAGAACTCCATAAACCATACTGGAATACAGTGTGCAAGTGACATTAGAATGTGCTACTAGTCAAAACAAAATATATGAAGGTTCATTGAGCTACAGTACAGTGCTTAAGATGATAGGTTTCCATCAAAAGTTTGTCTGAACAGCTTGTGTGTAAGCTCATATATTTGCTTTATTCATTTGGAAATGGATAGCTGCACAAGAAGAATGTGAAGAACCTTCAGAAAAGAATTAAAGAATTGGAGAAGTGCATCAGTTTAAAAGAGCAAGAAAACTACGAGCTCAGCCTGGAGCTGAAAGAAATGCTTGTTTCCGTTTCAGAAAGGAGGCACATCTCGGAGGCTGCCGGTGAGTCACAGTAAAGCACTTTCAGTCACAAGCAAAAAACATTCAGAAAATTTCTCCAGTGCTGGATGGTCCTGTTATCCATCAGCTTCAGCTAAGGGGCACCGAGCACCTGTTTATTACTGTATGTGCACAATTAGCACTGCTCTTCCTACTGCAACAATTTAACATTGTTTACTTAAGAGCATACCTATACATTGCTGCTTTTGTAACCAAAGTTAATTGACTAAATTGGTGAAATTAAGTCAAAATATGATAGTCATTAATAACTTCATTGGACAGCATGCCTTCATTCTTTATCAGAACTGTTCAACTCACTTCTTTCCACACATTCAAGGGAACAGAGGAAGTAACGTGAAGCTGAGAAGGGCATTTGCTATCAGGAAAACTGCAGAGATCTTTCCACTGGTGAAAGTTACAGATCTTCAAAAGAGCTAGAAACTAAAGAAAGCATGTCCAGTGCATTTCAGAAATTTTTTTGTTTCATTCAGTACTAGGAAGACTCTGAAGCCAACTGTGAGCCTTTTTGAAGGCTTGCCTATTTTATACATAACTCTGAATAACACCAGGACATGTCCAATATAGACTGCGTCTCCCCTACGAGTACAGGCTAACCCTTATATTTTGTTTTATGCAGACACACAGCGTGTTTCTGAAAAGATTGCAAAGCAGCGTTACCAAGAGATTTTGAAGCAGAAACACCTTCGGGGTCTTGTAAAGGAACAGGAAGAACAGTTTGAAATTCTTCAGGCAAAAGCTGAAAGACTGAGATCAAGAACATTCCCTTTTCTTTAAAAAACAGTCCAGGTAGATTTATAACATGGGCTTGTCTAAGAGAGCTTGGACATCTACCATTTCTCCCTGAACTTTTCTTTCCACAAACTATTTCTTCTGTAATTTCTTTTAAAATAACTTCAGTTTGAAAGATGCATGTTTGTCTGTTTTGTACAATTTATTCCTAGTCTTATTCCCACTATATTTCAGTTCATGAGATGCATTTCTGCTGTTTCTGTATATAAACCATATAGCTCATTACAGAAAACAAAGGGCACAAGAAAGTGTAGACTGGTAGAACAGGTGTATTTGCATACCCTTGGTCTGCAATATGCAATTGCGGAAGTACTGCAAGAAATCCATTAATTTAAATCTGCTAAAATTCATGTCTGTCACTTTGACTTCATTTTGCTTTTAAAATATATTTACACTCGTGATGGCACGGCTGGAGGTAGCTGAGAAGGTTGGCCCAGTCCTGAAAGTTGCTGCCACTTACGATAGCAGAACTACCCACAGCCACCACTGGCAGAATCACAGGAAAACCACGTTTGGAGACATCTGGCCTCCTGAAATAGTTGCTGCTATCTCCCACCCCTTTGCATCAATATGCAGCCTAGCAATAAAGATGCTTCTTCATAATGTTCTGTGCACAGCAACATTCAGTATTCTTACCAGCAAGTTGTGGATACAGATTTAAGTCTAATGAGCCCTATCAATGTTATAAGGGTCTGTATGATCTTTGATTTTCTTTCCCTTAAGATATGTAAGAAATTACTCCCTTATGAAGAAAAGAGGAAGCACCACCTGTAAACAAAACAGTTAAGGTACATCCAATAATGACTGCGATTGCATATAGAGCAATAATCATAGCAGGGAGAGCTGTGGAATAGTTAAGATTTATGTATTGTTACACTAGACAAGCAATGGTTTTAAGGGAAATAAAAGCAGACAGAAGTCACCACACTATATGCATAGGCCATCATGAGAAAATAAGCAATTTCAAGTTAAGATTAAAAAAAACTTAAAAAGACAGCATTTATCGGAGGATAAATGAAATGCTTAAATTTTATTCAGCTTTATTATACTGTATTTGAAGCCCTCCCATTAGACAAAGCCTTGCTTTTCATATTGATTTGAAGAGAGAAAACACCTTGGCTCTCACATGAAGTAGTAGAGTAGACAGATGTTGGTTGCAATTTTCTTGCCATCACCTCTCTTACCTCAGGCTGTGGCAGAATGCTTAAGAGACAACTTCCCTCAAGGCAACTGTCTGGGCCAGTATCTGAAAATGAGTGTGTTTATGGGATGTTTCCCTCAGTAATAATTAAAGCTATTGAGAACATATCATTGCAGCTGCAGAATATTAACAACATGAAAATTAGTTATATCTTTGCTTAACTCACAAAATGCTGTCATTAACTGACTGGCAGCAGGAAGAGATTTGTAAAATAAGGATGTAACTATGAACAAAGAACTGAACTTTTTCCCATCTGAACATTAACAGAAATAACAATTGAGTTCCTTATTTCAAGACAAGTAACATAAAAAGACTAATCAAAGAAGAGATTGCCTTCTACCTGTTAAAGTAGACTTGATTTCATTCTGTTTTTATTAAATAACTATTCACTGATCAAGTTATCAAGCCAGGTTTTCCAAAACAGCACGAATCCGATCTTTTCCATTAAGTAATGCCTTTTACAGTGCCCACTGTACCCAGGTACACAGCTTTACAAGTATCTCCTGAGAAAACCTCCTAGCCACAAAGCATGAAGTCCACTGTCTGATCAGCACTTATATGAACAGAATGCATTCAGTCTTCCATGCTTATGCGTGTGTGTAACTGCTTTGCACCTGTAGATTATGCATCTACAAAATCTTCTTCTGTTCTGTTGTAGTGCAATAACTTGTCTTCTAATCCAAAAGTATCTATCAGCTGAGTGAGACTCACTTTCTTGCCATCTGCAGAAAAGGCTGACTGCAGTTCGTACAGCATCAGCTGGGTACTACTTCTCCATTTCACTATCAAAGCCTGCAGTTCAGACAGGTTGTTCTGAAATTGGAACAAAACAAAAATTTTGTCATTTGTGAAATGTGGAGTTTTTCAATACCCTGCTTATTTATTTTTATAAAAAGCCTTAAAGTGAGATAATACAAAAACACCACTCCAAAAAAAATTGAGTTAGTATTGTTGCTTAAACCAGTAAACGAGGATTACACTGTGAATTCCATGACAAAGAATGATTTAAAAGTGCTTTTCAGAAGTTCACCTCACCTTAGATCGGTACATCTTAACCATCCTGAGCCTTCGAAGAAGTTCCTCCTTCTCTTGCACTTGTTTCAGCAGCCTTACTTTTTCTTCTAGGAACTGTTGCTGACTAAGATCAGCCTGTAGCACATGAGACTTCTCTGCTGATCCAGAGGGATCATTTTCCTTTAAGGGACTTTTGAAACATGTATGTCCTTTGTCATTTCTTTCCAGGTTTTCAGAACTATCCTGTAATCTGGAACAGTCCGTACTTGTCTTTGGGATGAACCCTTTGTCAGCATCAGCAGAGTCTTTTTCTTCAGTGTCTATTTTGAGTCGCTTTGCCACTGTGAAATTAGCATTAAATGAACGTCTTGTTTTCCTTAATCGCTCCCTCAGAGCCGCACTCATTGGCTAAAAGACAAACAAACAACAACCCAGAAGGATCAGAATAATCTAATCTTTTGATTAAATTAAAATAACTGTTTACTCCGATTATTTTACATAGAATGTGTCATATATGTAAAGCCAGACTTCCAAATTCTTACTGTAGCTTTCACAAAGTGAACTTCTTTCACATGTGTTTGCACACACAGCTGCAAGACACGGAAAGATGTAGCTCTGCATTTTCCAGAAGCAAATCCTGTATTCCATACTAAGCCACACCTATTGGTCTAGTCCTTATGCAGAAGACATACAGTATATTTCAACTTGGCTAATTTCATTCCAACAAGTTCAATTTCTCCCTCTAGTTTAATGGAGATAAGGGTTCGGGGTTTTTTGCTGTTCCATCCCACCACACACACCCACTTTCTGTATTAGCACTAGTATACAGCATCTGTATTCTGCTTAAATAGTACAAATTATCTGTATAATTTTGACTTGTTCATGCTTTGAGATCCTTCACTGATAAGCATCTAAAGTTTTTCATCAAAAGAATTATTTTTTTTATAATCTGTGTCTAACATTTTTACCAGTTAAAATATACTAAAATATGTGAGAAAGGGATTAGTTAAGGAACAGTTGCAAACTAGTCCTGGACTGCATAAATCCAGATGCTGAGCGTTGACAGCATCACGCTCGGCTGGACAAGCAGAGCTCAGCATTACGGAGAACATACAAACTGAGAGCAGGGCACTTAGTTCAAACACAAGCAAAAGTCACAGAAAGTCACTCTACATACACAGCGACTCAGAAAACCAGGATTTGAGAAAACTGAAGATGACAGATTAAAAAAAAACCCAACAATAAAACCCACCACAAACCCTAAATAGTATTTAAATTTACTAGTATGACATTTGGGGCATACTGCTCCATCACTCTGTATTCACGACAAACATCTGCATATTCAGAGCAAAGTACACCGAGCACACTCCTCACCTGGACAACCTTGTAACTATAGGTACAAGCTACCTAGCTTTAGCCTTCCAATGAACAGTATCTTGGTGACTCCCAACTACTTGATGATTTCACAAGCATTTTTGATACTACGAAGAGTCACATTACTGGAAAAACAAGTAAGTTTTTGTACCTGTTTCCCTGAACTAGGCCCCTGTGGAGCTGCTGTCCCAGAATCCTTTGGAGTATTGCACAAAGATGTCAGTTTATCAAGCACTGGTTCCTCCATCTCAAGACAGATAGCAGTTTCTGTTAAAAGGCAGAATGAATTATGTATTTCACCTGATTATCATGAGACACGTGGCTACAGAAATGAGTAAAAAGCTCTATTAAGAAATACTAAGGCTTATTTTTTAATTTTGAGTTCAAAACACATCTGCATAAGTTACACAACCGTTTCATGTGCTGAGCAGGATCCTGCTTTGTGAATGGCTTTTCTTCAAGAGGATGAATGACACTACAAACTGGTATAAAGGATCTTACTATGCATCTTGCATATTATTTTTCCCCTCACTCATAAAGCTCTACAGACTTTTTTCTTTACAAGATGAAAAATGTTATTAAAAGACTTACAGATATTCTCTTTTCTGATACCCTCTTTCAAGTGTTAAAAAAGGAGTAACACAACTTACAAAGCACTCAAACCCATTATAGTATGCCTATAAATCTAAGGTCAGATCCTGCAAATTGAACCCATCAAAAAAAGCTCACTTCAAACAAACTGTGGTTTTTTAACCTGAATGACCCTTACTGCTTGTCTAACTCAAAGGAATAATCCTTACTAAGCCAGGTTGTGAAGAACCAGTCCTTTCATTTAACTGCATCCTGAGTAATAATAAAAGGATTGTTTGGAGCCACAAGATTTTTATTGATCACATGTATAAACAATTCATCTTTTCTAGAAAAGAAAATAATTGGGTAGCCAGGTCTGTAAATATAATCCACTGTCCTATTTGATCCTTCTGGGGATGCTGCTCAAAAGAATAATTACTCACACAAGTAGGACTTCAGAAGTAAGCACCCCCAGTTCACTCAGAAAAATGCCTTAATTAAAATTATGTCAGCAGGTACCAACTTCAAATTGATCTGACACTGTTTAACTTAGTTTAGTACTAGTGAACCACCTGCAGCTGGAAAATGGTCAGCTACACCTGTTTACCAGCAAACTGCAGTTAGGAGTTTCAAACAGAAGCCTCTTAAAAATAAAATCCTGCAAACAGGTCGCTAGGCAACACCAGACTGGCACAAGGGCAGCTCCTCAGGGAGGAAACACACCAAAGCTTCAGCCTGCCAAAGCCGAACTAACCCAGCAACCCTGGTCTTCCTGACTCTACACCAGGACACAGGTCCTTGTTTATCTTACAAGCCAACAATCGCTCCAGTTGCTCAAAATTCAACATATGGTATTCTACTAAAAAAACCCCAGAGTTTAATGAAGAAAGTCTAGTTAATTGGGTATTTTATCAATCTACCAATTAAACAGCAAACCCAGAGCACCCATTAAATATAATGCAAGTTATCACCATTATCTCTTAATGCAATGGCCTTGAAAAAGCTACATCAGAACATCACGAATACAGATCTGGGTAAGCAGCAAAATAATTTCAAGCCTAGGAGCTAGCTTCAACAAAAAAAGCAACTTTTTAAAAAATCCTGCGACTCTACATTCTAATGCAGATTATTCATCCTCAAACAAGCCTGGCTGCAAGGAGTGCTGTGTCCCATGGCTCACTGAGGCTGTCACCCTGGGGCACAGCCGGGACCCGCGGGGCAGCCGCAGCCCGAGGCAGGGAGCGAGGGGGGGGTCCCGGCCCTAACAAAGCCGAGCCCGCCCCCAGGAACCCCGCGGCGAGCTGGGGCTCAGGGCAGGCGACAGCCCAGCGGGACCCCCTCCCCTCCCGCTTCTGCCCCCCGAGCGGAGCAAACCCCCCCGCACCGCACCGGCCGCAGCGCTTCAACCTCCCGCCGCCGGGGCAGGGGCGATCCTGGGCGGGCCCCGCACTGCGCCTGTGCGGCCGCTTCGCGCCTGCGCCGAGTGCGGGCGGC